>REGO01000364.1:450256-468887 GCA_010120015.1 Rhombomys opimus | reverse complement strand
GAATGTCTCAGAAGTATTTTTTGTAAGAACTAATTGTTCTTTTTTTGTATAGTATTGTTTTTTTTTAATTTTTTATTTAACTTTTATTAAATACACTTTATTCCTTTTGTATCCCCTCATAAGCCCTTTCCTCCTCCCCTCCCGGTCCCACCCTCCCTCCCTTTCTGCATGCATGCCTCTCCCCAAGTCCACTGATAGGGGAGGTCCCCCTCTCCTTCTTTCTGATCTTTTTTTTTTTTTTGTTCTTCTCAATGCAGTTTATTCAGGAACCGAACCTTGAACAATCTTCTGGCCCTGGGGAAAGCCAGCCCACAACTTAAAATAGCCTCTGGGTATCCAACCCCAGCGTGCCTCGTGGGCAATGCAGATAGGTCCACATACATGGAAGCAAGCCAGATCCTCAGCCTTAGCCAAATATGGAGTTGTTTGTGACAGAGAGCACTCACCATCAGGAAGGTGGAAGGCGGAAACCAGCTCCATCTTTAAGGTGCGGCATTACGCAGCTCTCTACAGTTCCCCCTTTTTGTTTTAGACGCATCAGGCAAGAGTAGAGGTCTGATCTCTGATATTAGAAATAAATTGGATTCTAAAGTTTTCAGGAGTAGTTTCTCTAGGGAGGAACAGCAGTGGTCTTTGGTCTAAAAATGCTTGAGATCTAACTGGTTTGTAACATAGATATTACTATCCAAACTACTGAGCCTATTCTTCCCTAACACTGTAAAAAAGCAGTCAGGAAACTAGAAACTAGCAGATGCCGCTCTCTCTTTGTACAAAATCAAGATGGTAAACCAATATGGAAGCTTCCAAGGGAAAAGAGAATACAGCATAGCTATTCCCCCCCCCCAAAGAAACAAACAAATATAAACAAAGCCTTGTGAAATATCTATTCTTAATCACCTAGTATAAGAATTTACTCTGAAATCGTTGTTTACTGCTTTCTAAAATTTGATCCTTCTAAGACACTACTCAGAAAAAGAAGTGAGAATCTGATGTAAGGACTGGAAAGATGTTCAAGTAGTGAATAATATTTGGTTCTCTTCCAGCGAAGCTCAGTTCACAGGACCCAGGTCAGTGCTATCCCCACTTCCTGTAATTCCAGCTTCTGAGTGTCTGTTGCCTTCCTCTGGCATTCTCAGTTACTTGAACTCACACACACCCCTAGACACCCACACCTGCAAACATATACATAAAGTAAAATAAGAATAGAACTTTATGTAAAGATTTCTGAAATACCCAAGAAAGCAACTACATATAGGTATACCAAAAAGATAGTACTTTTGAAAGAACATTATTTTATGCAATTGGACACAAATATAAACATATTTATGTTTTACAGAAACATAAAAGTAATCTGTTATGTAGCAACAATGGGATAATTAAATCTATATGTCAAAACTTACTTCACACTTTACTTCTATGCATTCTTCATTAATAAGAGACATCGAGTAAATAGAAAAATAATACTTTGGAAACAACCCTCTAATTCAAATGACTTATTCTAGGAATATTTGCGTATGCTAGATCATTGAGGTTCTTTTATTTTCTAGGTTTAGGTGCACAGCAAAAGCTAGAGTATTGACGATTCTATAGTCCTGCCTTCAGGGACCTAGCAATTGCTTATGTCATCATCTGCCACTGCCAGGTCTTCCAAGTATTTGTTGAATATGAGAATCCCAACTACCCTAGCTCTCCCTCTGTATCTGTTTCAGGTCTCTCTCTGTGTGTCCTGCATGCACACTTTCTCTCTCTCTCTGCCGGCATGGCTAGTTTGTTGCCTCTACCCCTTCTGCAGGCTCTCACATCTCTCCCTTCCCCCAATAAAGCTCTTAATACCAGACCTGTTGCCTGGCATAGCTTCTCAGGGCCATACCTTGGCATGGGCCTGCCATGGTACCATGCTGTCACGTTATCATCTTTCATCATAATAGCAAAAGCCTGAAAAATTAAAGTATGCACATAGACACACATTCAAATATTAGATCCATCACTCTGTGATTTTTAACTACAAGCTAGTTAATCTTCTCATTTAATAAACAAACTTGCAATACAGGGTTTCAATGGTTCCTTATATTTTAAAGGGTGAAAAATGTGAACAAAACACATAAGAAAACTATTAAGGTTCTATCTACTTGTACCTTTTTAGGTATCAGTGGTGCCTTGGCAGAAGAGGCCAAGGCAATCCATATTCTAGAGAGTCTAACCCTTCTGCACTACACTCAGGGATTCCATTAGCTTCTACTAAAATATAAAATCAATTGACATTAACTAAAGAAAATGAACTGTGATAATATGATATGTCTCATCCAATCAGTTGGAAATCTTCAGAGCAAACTCGAAGCTTCTTGGAAAAGGAATGTTGCTTCAAGATGGTACTGCATAAATAGAAGCTGAAAATCTAGCCTGACAGTCTGCCCTACAGTTTCCAAACTGGAGATAGAATTGATTCCTGTTTTAGTTTCCAACCTGATGGCCCAGAATTCCAGATTTTCCAGTGCTTATCTTTATTTGAACCAATTTCTGTCTTTCTATCTCTATCTGTTTCTGTCTCTGTGTCTGTCTGGTGTGCTCTCTCTCTCCTCTCTCATCTCTTTCACTCTCTCTATCTCTCTCTCTGTCTGTCTCCACACACACACACACACACACACACACACACACAATCTTGGTATAACACTAAATTTATATGAGACATATCTTATGAAATCTCTTTATCACTAATATAAATCTAAATCTCAACAAATGATACTATGTCACTACTTATTCTGTATTATATTAAACAATGTTTTATATATAATATATAATAAAATTCATCTACAACTAACTAATAATATAATACAATAATACACATATACACTATACTATTAGAAAAGTTATGTATTATATAATTAATTAATTAATATTAATTAATTTGATTAATATCTAATTAATATTACTAATTAAGATTTAATTAATATTACTTATCCTCTTCCCAGGGTCTTTTTAGGCACCTGCATCCATCTATTTAATCCCCATTATATAAATACCCTGAACTGCATATTTTTTTCCTCAAACATCTTAGGAACGTAACTGCCTTGATTGATCTGACCTGGAAAATTAGCCTTGTTTGAGTACCGTAAATGTTTACTGCTTGGGCCTGACTGCTCTAATGTTTCACAGACTATCAGAATGAATTAATGTCTTCCTAAACTATGGAGTACTGTTCTTGCTTTATTAAAGTCCTTCATAATGTGAGCCATCACTCCTTTGTTGCAACCTAATTGCTATTGCAGTGGCTTCTAACTCCTCAGGTACTGTACTGGTAAATACTTCTGTCCCTGTGAAAAATCCCTCCCCACCCTCTCTAGTCCCGCAGAATCTCTCCTGAGGCTTCCAGCAAAATGTTGACAGTCAGCAGCAGGCTGCAGCACTATCAAGGCCAAAGATCCTGCCTCTCTGCAGACCAGGGTCAATCACCTGTTCAATCAAGGCCAGCTCCCACCAGGGTATGTGGGAAAGAAATATCTAGAATAGCAAATGGGGAGAGGGATCTAACTTTGATGAGATTAAAACAGAGGATGAATCCCAGGACCCACTGTATTTTATCAAACAACAATAAAATGAAAACTTCCAGAATGATGGTCGACTAACTGATTAGAATTATTGTAATGTAGAGAGATTGAAATGTTGCATTACAGAGTTTAATTACCTTATCTTAGAATAGTTCTTGCCCCCTGGAACAGCCATTCCTTGCACATCTCTATTTCTGAAGTTACATCTTGTAACAGACAGAAACCTTTTGGAATCTATTAAGTTACACAACCACAAGCTTCCTCCAGCCAAAAAGCTAAAAATGTCATCAGAAAACATCTTAGGCCTTTGTAAAAAGCTACAGCTGCTTCTCTGATGTACCTACCAATGTGTCTTAAAATTGCCTTGATTTATGGCTTTCTTTGTTCTTTAAAAACTACAAAACATCATGAAACTGCTTCCACATTGGAACATGGAATTTGGGGTGACCCAGGTCTGTGTACCTGGGTCATGGTCGTTCAAAATGGCTCCAGACTAAACCCGCTTATTCCCTTTGAGATGAGAACTGTGGTTTTTGCATTAACAACACCATGCAGCACTTTGAAGAAAAAGAAAAGTACTTTTTCACCACACCACTATCAAAATTTAGTTTATACCTTCATGAAACACTTTAAAAATAAAGAAATACATACTTAGGTATTTGTCAGATTATCTGCTTATGCCTCCTGTTTTCCTCTGATCACAGCCAGATACGTTTCTACCTGTGTGTCCTGGCTCTGACAACAATTTTCCATACAGAAACGAGGTCTTTTCTGAGCTAAGAATCTTACTTAGATCACACCAAGCTTCACATTTGATGCTTGAGTGTCATTTCCAAGCTAAATGAATTTCGGCTGGAGAGATGACTCAGCTGTTAAAGCTGTTAAAGCTTAGGTAAGAGGGGCAGAGTTTGAATCTCTAGCCAACAATTGCAATCTGGCAAGGCATAGACTGGGGATGTCCAAAGCAAACTGGCTAGTGAAACTAATCAAATAAGTAAGCTCCGTGTTTAATTCGCAGACACTATCTTAAAATATTAGGTGTCAGAGCAATAAATAAATAGTCCCAACACCAGCTATGTGCCTACTGCATACATTGCATACACATATAATCGTATTTACAATCGTGTGTCCACATTCTGCATACAGACATAAATGCAAACACATAAGCACATGAAAAGAAGTAATAAAACTTTTTCCTTATTTTTAAAATTATAATATAATTACATAATATCTCTCTTTTCTTTTCTCCCTTCAAACTATCCTATACATCCTTCCTTGCCCTTTTACAGATTTGTGGCCTCTTTTTTTTCAATTAATTGGGGTTGCATATACATATTTATATTCCAAAATATACCCTGCTCTGTTTGTATAGTGTTACTCACATATGTGATTTCAGAACTAACCATTTGGTTGGATAACCATCGAGCGTGCTTTTTCCTAAATAAGATGATATCTTCTGCTCTCATCATTTCATAGATGCCGAAAGATGTTCTATAGGATTGAGGGCTTGTGGACTTTCCCCAGACCATGTTGGCCTGTTTATTGGTGATGTCCTGGTTCAGCTCATGCTTAAGCAGCCATGTTGGTGAGATTTTAGGGATGTAGCACAAGACATTATTAGGATATACAATTTCACAGAAATGTCCATGTTCTACTAGTATTTTCACTCTTTCTACTCCCTCTTTTGCAATTTGCCTGAACCTTAAGTTCAGTTGTCTTATAGATATATTCTTTGGGGCTGGACTTCACAATTCTGCATTTTGAATAGTAGTAGATGCAAAGAAAAGTTTTCTTGATGAAGAGTGAGGACTACATTTATTTATGAATATAGAAACAATGTTTAAATTGTAGTTATGTATTGTACCGGTTTTTTAATTAAATTTTTATTTTTTTGTATGTTAATTACAGTTTATTCATTTTTTTATCCCAGTTGTAGCATCCTTCTTCATTCCTTCCCTATCCAACCCTCTCTCCCTCAACTCCTTCCATGCCCCTCTCCAAGTCGACTGATAGCAGAGGTCCTCCTCCCCTTCCCTCTGACCCTAGCATATCAGGTCTGATCAGGACTGGTTGCCTTGTCCTCCTCTGTGGCGTGGCAAGGCTGCCCCTTCCTCTCAGGGAGGTGATTAAAGCACCAGCCATTGAGTTCATGTCAGAGATGGTCCTTATTCCCATTACTAGGGTACCCACTTGGATACTGAGCTGCCATGGGCTCAATAGCAGGGGTTCTAGGTAATTTCTGTGAGTGGTCCTTGGCTGGAGTATCAGCCTCAGAAAAGACCTCTGGTCCCAGATTTTTTGGTTCTGTTGCTCTCCTCATGGACCTCCTGTCCTCTCTATGTCTTACTATCTCTCCCTTCTTTCCTAAGATTCCCTGCACTCTGCCCAAAGTTTTGTTATGAGTCTCGCATCTGTTTTGATACCCTGCTGAGTAGAGTCTTTCAGAGGCCCTTTGTGGAAGGCTCCTGTTCTGTTTCCTGTTTTCTCCTTCTTCCAATTTCCATCCTATTTGTCTTTCTGAGTGAGGATTGATCATCGTACCCAGGATCCTCCATCTTGCTTAACTTCTTTAGGTGTATAGATTTTAATATGTTTATCCTATATTATATATCTAATATTCACTAATAAGTGAGTATATACCATGTGTGTCTTTCTGCTTCTGGGATAACTCACTCAGGATGATATTTTCTAGTTCCTACCATTTGCCTGCAAATTTCACAATTTCCTTGTTTTTAATTGTTGAGTAGTATTCCATTGTGTAAATGCACCACAATTTCTGTATCCATTCCTCTGTTGAGGGGCATCTGGGTTGCACTTGTTTTAAAAAGCAGCAGTTGTCTGTTTTCGTTCAAGTTCATTGACTTTACTAACCCTGGGTAGTTAGATAGGTTTCCAGTACTAGACATGGTTTAATTTTTGTTTAGTATGTCTTAAGTTGAGGTACTGGTTACTACGAAGGTGCCTGTGCATCTTTAGGGTTGTTGTGTCATGGAAATTATTGTGATACATAGGTACTATAGCTGGATAGAAAAGTTGTTTGTTTCCCCCCTTTGGAAACTTGCTTGGTGCCTTCTTATATAGCAAAACTAGTCCCCAGGGAAGAGTCATTCATATCAGTTCAAGGTCAGCCTCTGATCCATATGTCTGAGGTATATGGTATAATCCTGAATGGGGTCTTACCTTGCATCTCTGGGGCCCAACCAATAGCAACAGACATCTGCTGTATGTTTCAGGAGTTTCTTAGACAAATGGCTATCAACTCAAAGTAGTAATTCTCATGTCTGGTATTGGGGGTTTTATTTTGGAGTCTTGTTGACAGTACCATTGTCAGCTTAGATGAGAAAGCTCAGTTAAACTATAAATGCATAATTATATACAGATCTATATGTATTTTTAGAGATTTTCTTTTTAGGTAATATTATGATTCTCCATACATTTTTATACAGTCTTAATATTATTTTAGCTTCTTTCCTCTTCTCTATTTGCTTCCATCCCCACTTTCTAAATAGTCTCCCCTTTCACATTTCTCCAATCAGATCACTTATATCCTGGTTTTCCTCTTTCTATTATTCCCCAACCACAGGCCCTGACAACTGACCTTTTTTTTTAATTCTCCTGGTTTCTGCCGTTACTGCACAGTAAGTACTTACCTTTGAAGATTTGCAGTTATGAGACTCCAGGGGAAAATGAAAAAAAAAAAAGTGATGTTTATTATTTGTGCCTGGGTTATCTCAGATAATATAATCTTCTTTAGTTCCATCCATTTACCTGCAATATTCATGATTTCATTTTCTTTATTGCTGCATATGTTTATATGTAGTGTACACATTGTGTACATCTACCACATTTTCAGTATCTGTTTGTTGGGTGTTGGCTGGAGGATACTTGCATCCACTTATTTCCTAACTATTGCGAATAGAGCAGCACTCAACACGACTGAGTAAGTATTCTTAGAGTAGGATATCAAAACCTTTGTGCATACGTCATAGAGTAGTACATATAACTCACATTGTACATACACTTTTAGGTTTTTGAGAGGCTTCTACACTTGTGTCCACAGTGACTGTACCACTTTGCAATCCTACAAACAGTGAATGAGAGCTGTCTTTTTGCCACATTCCTCAGTGTTTATTGTCAACTGTTTTGTTGATCTTTGCTCTTCTGATTGGGGGAAAATGAAATCTCAAACTTGTTTTGATTTGTCCTTCCCTAAATTGGCTAGAGCCAATGAACCTTTTTTAAAAAATATTTCTTAGCCATGCTTTTCTTTTCTTCTTCTGTTGAGGTTTATATTCAGGTCTTGGACACATTTTTTTTTCTTTTTTCTTAGATTTTATAATTGCCTTTTTACCTCTGGCAGGACAGATGTTTCAATTATACTGTATCAATATCCTCACCATCCATTTTCCAGCACCCATCCAATGCCATCTGCCTTAATCTTCCTCATCTGGATTACCTTCCATCAATAATTCCATCGTACTTGGTTTTATTCTTTACCTGGGCCTTTCCATGCCATTGTTGGAATTCTTTCTCCAGTGTCATATGCATGGTTCCTCCTCCACGCTAACACATCATGGTATGCTCCTCCTTCCTTTCTTCCCTTGAGTCTCAGGCTGGAGGCCCAAGAACCTTAGCCACACCTACCCCATTCTGCTCTGCCCAGGTATAGGCTGTTTAACCAACAAATCAGATTTAATAACTTAGGCAGGTTTATAAAACAAGGATAGGTTTACAGAAGGATACACTTATCCAGATCTTGAGAGCTAGCATTAGAACGACCTCCAAAGTCCATTTTTTAACTCAACATTTTCTTGACCAAAGCAACATTTTTCAAATGTATAATTTTTATTTTTTTAAAAAATATTTTAGTTTTTTTTTTTTTTAGTTCTCTTCATATTTTGCATATAATCCTGTCAGATGTATAGCTGGCACATATTCTCTTCTGTTTCATGAGCTTCCTTTTCACCCAGTTGATTGTTTCTTTGGAAAAACAGCAACTTTTGTCTTCATGAAGACGCTCTTGATAGAAATATTTTGAGTAATATAAAAAGAATCTACCCTGCAGGGTATCAGAGCAGATGCTGAGACTTACAGCCAAACTTTGGGCAGAGTGCAGGGAATCTTATGAAAGAAGCGGGAGATAGAAAGACCTGGAGAGGATAGGAGCTCCACAAGGAGAGCAACAGAACCAAAAAATCTGGGCACAGGGTTCTTTTCTGAGACTGATATGCCAACCAAGGACAGTTCATGGAGATAACCTAGAGCCCCTGCACAGATGTAGCCCATGGCAGTTCAGTGTCCAAGTGGGTTCCATATTAACAGGAACAGGAACTGTCTCTGACATGAACTGATTGGCCTGCTCTTTGATCACCAACCCCCTGAGGGGGGAGCAGCCTTACCAGGCCACAGAGAAAAACAATGCAGCCACTCCTGATGAGACCTGATAGACTAGGATAAGAAGGAGAGGAAGACCTCCCCCATCAGTGGACTTGGAAAGGAACATGGGTGGAGAAGGGTGAAGAAGTGTGGAGTTGGGAGGGGGAAAGGGAGGGAGCTACTGGGGAGATATAAAGTGAATAAACTGTAATTAATAAAAATTAAAATGAAAAAAAAAGAATCTACTCAGCAGGACTCTAGTCTCATAACCCATTCTCATTGTATTTAGAATAACCCTTAGAATTCTGAGCACCTTAATGTTTCTTGGCCATAAATGGTTAGGGTACACCACTTTTTCATCTGTTTCCTTCTTATCCTTCTGCTTCACTCATGTATGGTTTTCTTTCTAGCTTCTAGATTCAGTTTCATCAAGTTTATGTATAGAGCCATGTTTTCCCATTGTTACTCCCTACATGGTGCTAAGTTATAACTCTACAGCATGAGAACTCTTAGTTTACCTTCCTGTAATACATTCCTACCCCATGTTATGACTGTCAGAATTATTATGACTGAGAGTAAGCCAGGAATACTAGTGGACAAAGAAACAGATGAATTAACAGCCTAGTAAGGAAATAGAAATCCATATAAGGTCTTGATTATTTTATGTTGTTTATTATCATTTAATTGGCCTTCTCTTGTCTAAATTATTGATGATTATGAATTCTCTAAAACCCTAGATATGAGCCAGGTATCATTTCATGACAACAAAACAAAATTCCTTAACTGACTTCTTATGCCCTACAGGTCCACACATTTCTCCTGAAGTCTAGGGTTTTATTTATTTGTTAATATTCTTCCTTAACCAGTTTACTCAGCAAACATCTTTCAAAGTCTGGATTAAATTAGTTCATTGTGAACCATTATCATCTACCCTACTCACAATTAATGTTATAAAATTGTGCCTCATCTTATAGGTAATGCTTGAATGAGAACATGTAAATCAACGACAATTAGATATGAGTGACCACCTAACCACTCTGTGACTGTAACCTTGAAAAATAGTTTTCTTTCTAAATTAATTTCTTTGTGTCCTCTTTTGTTTGTGATGGATTTGTGTGTGTGTGTGTGTGTATGTGTGTGTGTGTGTGTGTGTGTGTGTGTGTGTGTGTAAAATGAGGTTGCAATGAACTGTTTTCCCTTAAATGTGTATATGCTATGGGGCTTTCTGTACCAATGACAGAATACCTGAAGCATCAACAAGCCAAAGAAGAATGTCTTTGGTTTAGAAATTTTTAGGTTTTCCTTTACAGTCAGGGACAACTGAGTATAGACTCATAAGAAGCAGACATCATGGTAGAAAGAATGAGCAAAGTAATCTTTTCACTTCCTGTCAGTCAAAAGGTGAAGAGAGACTCTCTGCTGCGAACTCAGTGGCTGACTCTTTAACCACCTGCCCATGCGGGAAGAACAGCCTTGCCAGGCCACAGAGGAGGACAATATAGCTAGTCCTGGTGAGACCTGATAGACTAGGGTCAGGTGGAAGGGGAGGAGGACCTCCCCTATCAGTGGACTTGGAGAGGGGCATGAGAGGAGATGAAAGAAGGAGGGTGGAACTCTGAGGGAATGAGATAGGGAGCTATAGCTCAGATACAAAGTGAATGAACTGTAATTAATATAAAAAAATAAAAATGAAAAAGATAAAAGGTTGGACTAGGGTCCTAAAATCACCTATGCAGCATATTACCATACAAATAAAAAAACTGTCAGATATGCAATTTAATTTAAAATATCAACACATACTCCTAGACTCACAGGCTAAGACAAAAACTTTGACAAATATATGCCCTTGAACATAGAGATGTTTAAATAATTGTGTATGTTACCTACATACACCAAGAAAAAAAAGACATTAAAATTCATCCATCACTCTTTCATAGCAGAAGCTTTTAAATAAATCTAGTTTTTGTTCATTTTAGTTAGGAATACTAATGATTTTATAGCTTTAAAAGACCTCTACAGTGAAAAAATTTTATAGAACCCTTTCTCTCAAATACAGCAATCTGGCAACTGTGTTGCAGACCATTCTGCCTGTTGGATGTCCTACACAAATTTAAATGCAATCACGTTGTACTTGCATTTCGCACTTGACTCTGTCATGTTTACTAGGCACAGGAAAAAATCTTCAGGAGACCGTTGTTGCAGTTTCTATTCAATTTCTGGTATAGAACAATGTTTATGTTTTACATATTCGTAGAATTAAACCTAGCATTTTTTTGTTCATTGGTCATACAATGTGACAGTGGTCTTGTAAGAATGCACTTTTCTAAGAAAGGGAGGTCTTAAACTTCATTCTTTTACCATTTATCTACACCATTCTTTGTTTATAAGCATTATGAAGAGTCTCATTTTGATGTGTTGCCAGCTTCACTAGCCTATCAAATACTGTTTGCTCTTTTAATTTTACTTTATTCTAATTATCTTGCTCAGGGGCTGATGTGCCAAGAGTATCTTTGAGTGCCAGGCTCGTAAGGAGGTCTCTGCCATATTTACTTGAGTTACATCTTCCAGGATGTAAGGAAGACCTTCAAGTATGGCCAGATAAGGCTATTTCCCTAAAATAGCAAGGTAGTATGGCCAGGACATTCCTGGGGAAGCTTGGCAGCAGTAATCCTGGGATAGAAAATAAGTGATTTATCAAGAAATTTTTATCAATCCAATATCCTCAAATTATACAAATAATAAAAGCTCTCCCCGCAAGCATGCATACAACACATGGAGATCCAGGTCATAAAGTGGGAGACTGGACCATAGCAATTTCATCACTAGGCTTAGATTTGCTGGAGTTTTGTCAAACAGTTGTGCTGGCATTATGCCTTTCACTGTTCTCATTAGATATGGCTGTGCCAGGTAAGAATTGAAGTTTTTGTAGACATGTCTTCAGTAGAGCACTGAAATCCAGTTCTTTCTTTTTCCGCTTTGTTTATTTGCTAATATGAGGAGAGGAACATTTTTTTTCCACTATCTGTCTTTTGCCCAAAGGTGTTACTCACATCAATTTCTAAAGCATGAATGCAATCCACCTTGGGCTCAGAACTATGAAATTGTGGTCCTAAGAAAACTTTGCTGTGCTTTTTTTTAATTTTTATTTTTTATATTAATTACAGTTAATTCACTTTGTATCCTAGCTGTTGTCCCCTCAGTCATTCTCTCCAAATCCTACCCTCCCTCCTTCATATCATCCCATTCCTCTCTCCAAGTCCACTCTAGGGGAGGTTCTCCTCCTCTTCCATCTGACCCTACCCTATAAGATCTCAAGGAAAGGGGCAGGGAGGAGATGAGAGAGGGAGGGAGGGTGGAATTGGGAGGTTAAGAGGGAGGATGGAATTGGGAGGTTAAGAGGGAGGGGAATACAGCAGGGATACAAAGTTAACAAACTGTAACTAATATTAAAAAAATAATAAAAATTAAAAAAAGACTGGCTGCATTGTCTTCTTCTGTGGCCTGGGAAGGTTGTTCCCCCCTCAGGGGGAGGTGATCAAAGAGCCAGCCACTGAGTTTATGTAGCTTTGTTTTTATAAGTTTTTTGTCTTGTGTGTTACAGTAACAAAAAGCTGAAAAGCACACAAACAAACATACAGAGAGAGGGAAGAGAGAAAGAGAGAGAGGATGGTTTGGTGTCTACGGAATAACACTATCAGAAATCAAAATCTCTTTCTGAATAGTGCCACAGACTATTTCAATATGTTGATAATAAAATATTATTTATAGAGTTCTATAATAGGATGATGATGAAATGTTCCTCTTATGGTTAGCAAGATGAAAGGAAATAAGTTGTCAGTTAGGCATGATGACTTTTTTTTTCTCCAGCATTTTAGAGGCTGTGATACAATGATTGCAGAGCATTGTAAGTCATTCTTTGATATAGAATGAGACTCTATATCAACACACACACAAATGTATGTACACACACAGAGAATATTACTTGATAATATATGTTGCTCTATATTTTCTACCTAAAATAAACAAAAAATAGGCATTCCTAAATTATTTATAAAATATATTTTTTCATGTCCATTAATGACACTCACATAAACTCAATGCTATGTGTTGCTTTTTGAACATTCCCCAAAGCTCACTTGTTTTATTTTGGTCAAGAAAATTTTTAAAGGCTGTTTTAGTTTGCCAACTCTATGGAATGATTTCTAAAATGTAGATGCTTTTTTTTGGAAACATATTTACTGCTGAGATTGTCAGAGTCAGTTTGGTTTTCATTTCAGGTCACCATGTGCAAATTATTGGCAATAGCAGAAACCTACTTAGAAAAAGATAAACCTTATATAAAATCCAAATGTTGCATGGAAATCAGAGCTATTTTTAAATGAAATAAGAATGTTGCACTCTGAAAATGATTGAAATTCCACCTTCTTTCTAAGAAGAGAACCTTAGTTTAGGCATGCTACAGGATTCTGAAAGTTGGATAACAGTGTAAAAAGATTAGAATGTTTAAGGTCTAACCTAATAATCTTCTTGAACCTGCTCAAAGGGAACCAAAGAACAAACACACTGAGGTGACTTAGAGCCCTTTCTCATGGTAAAGTCCCAGAGAACAAGATCACTCTATCTTCCTGAACCAAAGTAATCTGGAAGAAAAGCCCAAAAATTTGTGTTTACTGACCAAATGATATTAATCAAAATGGTTAATGTCTCCTTCGTCATGGAGCCTAAAGTAAAACGAGCAATAGTGAAGCTACTCAAACAATTCATCAGACACTCAGTAAAGCTTCTCTGTAAGCTGTCATTTTGTTCTGATGACAGTGTCATTTGCTCAGTAGAAGCTTTTCAGTTTCATGAGGTCCCAAGTATTGATTGTTGATCTTAGAGCTTGTGCTATTGGTGTTCTGTTCAGGAAGTTCTCTTCCATGTCAATGAGTTCTAGGCTCTTCCCTACTTTTCTTCCTAACCGATTTAGTGTGTCTAGTTGTATGTTGAGGTCTTTGATCCACTTGGACTTTAGTTTTGGGCAGGGTGATAAATATGGATATATTTGCATTTTTCTACATGTCGATATTCAGTTAGACCAGTGCCATTTGTTGAAGATGATGTCTTTTTTCCATTGTATGTTTTTGGCTTCTTTGTCAAAAAAACAAGTTTCCATAGGTTTGTGGGTTTATTTCTGGGTCTTCTATTTGATTCCATTGATCCATCATTCTGTTTCTATACCAGTACCATGCAGTTTATATTACTATTGCTCTGTAGTACAGATTGAGATTAGGGATAGAGATACCTCCAGACAATCTGTTGTTGTACAGTATTGTTTTAGCAATTCTGGGTTTTTGTATTTCGATATGAAATTGAGAATTGTTCTTTCAAGTTTTGTAAAGAATTGTATTCATATTTTGATGGAAATTGCATTGAATCTGTAAATTGCTTTTGTCAGAACAGCCATTTTCACTATGTTAAACCTAACAATCCATGAACATGGGAGGTCTTTCCATCTTCTGATATCTTCTTCAATTTCTTTCTCAAGGCACTTGGAGTTTTTTTGTTTTTTGTTTTTGTTTTTTTCCAAACAGGTCTTTCACTTGCTTGGTTAGAATAACACCAAAGTACCTTGCGTTATTTTTGTGGCTATTTTGAAAAGTGTTGTTTCCCAATTCTTTTCTTAGACTTTTTTTTTTTTTTACATTTTTAAAATTAATTACAGTTTATTCACTTTTTATCCCAGCTGTAGTCCCATCTCCCTTCCCCTCCCAATCCTGCCCTCCTTCCCTCTTCTTCTCCTATACCCCTTCTCCATTCCAATGATAGGGGAGCTCTTCCTCCCCTTCCATTTGATCATAGTCTATCAGGTCTCATCAGGACTGTCTTCTTTATCTTCCTCTGAGGCTTGACAAGGATGCTCTCCCCTCGGGTAGTAGTGATCCAAGAGCCAGCCCATGAGTTCATGTTAGAGATGGCCCCTGGCCCTATTATTGGGAAACCTCTTGGATACTGAGCTGCCTTGGGCTTCTACTGTGCAGGGGTTCTAAGTTATCTACATGCATGTTCCTTGTTTGGAGTATCTGTCTCAGAAAAGAGCCCTGTGCTTAGATTTTTGGTTCTGTTGCTCCTTTGTGGAGCTCCTGTTTCTGCCAGGTCATTCTAGCTCCCCTTTCTTTTATAATATTCACTGCACTCTATCCAAAGTTTGGTTGTGCATCTCAGCATATGTTCTGATATGCTGCTGGGTAAAGTCTTTCAGAGGCCCTTTTTGATAGGCTCATGTCCTGTTCTCTGTTTTCTCCCTCTTCCGATGTCTGTCTCATTTGCCTTTCTAAATGAAGATTGAACATCTTACCCAGGGTCCTCTTTCTAGCTTAGCTTATTTAGGTGTACAGATTTTAGAATGTTTATCCTATATTATGTGGCTAATATACACTTATAAGTGAGCATATACCCTGTGTGTCTTTCTGCTTTTGGGACACCTCACTTAGGAAGATCTTTTCTAGATCCCACCATTTGCCTGCAAATTTCATGATTTCCTTGTTTTTAATTGCTGAGTAGTATTCCATTGTGTCAATTGTACAATTTCTGTATCCATTCCTCTACTGAGGGGCATCTGGGCTGTTTCCAGCTTCTGGCTATTACAAATAAAGCTGCTACGAACATGGTTGAGCAAATGTCCTTGTTGTATTCTTGAGTATCTTTTGGATATATGCCTAGGAGTAGTACAGCTGGGTCTTGAGGAAGCAGTATTCTTAAATATCTGAGAGCATCAGACTGATTTCCAACCCAGAAGTCCCTCAACAGAGGAATGGATACAGCAATTGTGGTACATTTACACAATGGAATACTACTCAGCAATTAAAAACAAGGAAATCATGAAATTTTCAGGCAAATGGTAGGGAGTAGAAAAGATAATCCTAGGGGAGGTATCCCAGAAGCAGAAAGATGCATATTCTATATACTCACTTATAAGTGGATATTAGACATACAGTATTGGATAAACATACTAACATCTGTACACCTAAAGGATCTAAGCAAGAAGGAGGACCCTGGGTAAGATCAATCCTCACTCAGAAAAACAAACAGGATCGACATCAGAAGAGGGAGAAAACAGGGAATAGGACAGGAGCTTACCACAGAGGGCCTCTGAAAGACTCTCCCAAGAGTATCAAAGCAGATTTTAAGGTTCATAGCCAAACTTTGGCAGAGTGTAGGGAATCTTATAAAAGAAGGGGGAAAAAGAAAGACCTGGAGGGGAAAGGAGCTCCACAAGGAGAGTAACAGAATCAGGAAATCTAGATCTGAGACTGATACTCCAATCAAGGACCATGCATGAAGATGACCTAGAACCCCTGCACAGATGTAGTCCATGGCAGCTCAATATCTAAACGTGTTCCCTAGTAATGGAAACAGGGACTGTCTCTGACATGAACTCAGTGGCTGGCTTTTTGACACCCTCCCCCGCCCTTGAGGCAGAAGAAGTCTTACCAGGAAACAGAGGAAGCCAATGCAGTCATTCCTGTTGAGACCTGATAGGCTAGGGTCAGATGGAAGTAGATGAGGACCAACCCTATCAGTGGACTTGGAGAGGGGTTTGAGAAGAGATGATGGAAGGAAGGTTGGGTTGGGTGGGAATGAGAGAGGGTGCTACAGCTGGAATACAAAGTGAATAAACTATAATTAATATAAAAATAAGTTTGTAATATATTTCATGGAGAAGTTACAACCAGGACTGGAGTGTTGAACTGATGTCCTCTCGAATGATGTTCGCCCATCTATATATTTTCCTGAAGTATCCTCCAACAGTTATGTCGTGATACATAAATATGGCTTTGTATTAAAATCATTCCACGTTTTTGCTTTGTTTAATCTCTGATTTTTTGTTCTTCATTGCCACCAAATCTTCTCTTTCTTGGTACCAGTAGCACTACATGTGTTACCATGGTAACAATGAGTTTTGGGGAAATAACAAAAACAAATACGCATGTACTGTGTCACCATATCAGTTGCTAATTCCTAGAGGAGGGTTGAAATTGTGTACAGCAAGTTTTTGATTTGAAAATGGTCCAATTTTTTTGTTTTTAAATATATTCTGCTAATTGAAAAGTTGTATTTTATTAATTAGAGTCAAGGCATACACTTTTTGATAGCCATTTAGGAAGGGTTAGAGAGTGTATCTTTTCAAAATAAAAGAGCTTAATGAATTTATTCCTAAGTGCCAAATTAGACATGCTATAAAAGATCAAATGGCACACAATTTTAAGTCATGTATTTATAAAAAAGAATTTTGCATTCATCTCTAAAATGTAATAAGCAGAGGAATAAATGCTTTCAATGTTTATTAAGGATTAAAATCTTTTGAAGGAAAAATGACTTCAAAGACTATGAAACAAATGTTATTTCAGGAAACCATACCAGTCAAATAAGACAGCAGAATGGTACCCATGCCATGTCTTGTGCTGATTGCCCATCACTCATTTCTATTTTAAATCACACCCTGATGAAACGTATGGTCTTATCTTTGAGTCAAGCAAGATCCCTACTCTGGATTGTTCCCTTACGGTACTCCAATGACCTTCCATCCTCACCTCTTACCCACACTTTATGAATATACCTCAATTTCTTTGCCCACCCTTCTATCTCAATCTCTCTCATAAACAACCACATTTCAGGGCAAAAACTTCAAGTTATCAAGTCATGCATGGTAAGAAATCTGTTTGTTTTAGCTTACAGGACCTTCCTGTTGGAGATACATCATGCTTTGTAGGAAAATCTCCTGCTATTATTCCATGAAACCTGTGGGATCTACAGCTCCCAAAGTACTTGTTATACTATGAATGCCTCAGTTCTTTTCACATTTCTGTAATGTTGTTGAGTTACATTGGCCCCTAAAAACAAAACAAAACAACCCCCCAAAACTATGTATTGTATATCATGTTGTGCAGAGAATTTCTCTGTTTCCCATGTTCCCTGGAAGAATTCCTAGTGTCAGTATTTTTCCCAGATCATATAATGTTTTGTAAATATTTCTCTTAACATTTCTCTATGTTTCAATTATGTGTTTACAATTCCTTCTTTCCCTCCTTACTGGAACCAGTAGAAAGACCATGTTTAATTCACATTTCCGAAGCCATGACAAGAAAATTATGGTGAATGACTGAATCAATAACCAAACTTTTAAGATACAGAATTATTGTTCTTGATGCCTACCAAGCAGTAAATTGAACACAAAAAGAAACAAGCTTTTATTCCCTGGCTTGCAGTATACCCCCAGAAGTTATGCTAAAGGGGAACAATGAAAGTACTGTTTGCCCTGACTTGTCACTTATGGTTTATGTGGTATTTCATTCGTTCAATGCAAGAGTTATTCTAGATCTACATGAAGTACACAAATGGGCCACTTAAATTGTTTCTCATACAATTTTAGTTGCTTAGATGAGGGCCTTCGTAAAGCTTTTGAATCCTAGAGTCATCCTTTGTGTTCCTACTACACCTTCTGGAGTCACTGGATTTAAATTTGCTTTTCATTTGTTATGATGCTAGCTTAAAATTGTTGCTCATCTTAGTCATCTATATTGTCCAGACAACATTCTGAACATCAGCAGGTCTATATTGACTTTGTTGGTTACACTCTTTTAACATTCCTTGGTGGCGTCTTCAGTGGTCAGTTTTTAGCTATAGTGGTAAAGTCTGAAGACTTTTCTGTTTTTTTTTTTTTTTTTTTT
>REGO01000364.1:405044-450154 GCA_010120015.1 Rhombomys opimus | reverse complement strand
TGGACAATCTTCTGACCCTGGGGAAAGCCAGCCCACAGCTTAAAATAGCCTCTGGGTAGCCAACCCCAGCGTGCCTCGTGGGCAATGCAAATAGGTCCACATAAGGAAAAGAAGTAGAAAAGATATATTAGAATGTTTATGAGATTAGCAACATTAGTAAATATGAAAGATACTCTTGGAATTTTTGCTATTCAGCCCTTTGCTGAGTGTTGTACCTGAAATGTCTCTTTCAAACTTCACTCAAACAGTTTCTTGAGGACTTCTCTGCTTTAGATAAGACACAAGGAAATAAATTCTCTTGGAGTGACATGCCCGAAGTCATAATACTTTGATATTTCTATCTTGTTTTACTCAGAGAAAATATTTATAGTCTAATCTTAAATGTTTGCAATATAAAAGTTAAATGCATATTAGAATAATTAAATTTCCAAGATATGTCTGTCTCAGAGATGGAGATGCTCACTGAACTTTAGGATATACTTAGAAATCCAGGAACATGAGGCGAACAAAGGTTATAAATGACTAGAAAAATGAATTCTGTTCCCATTACAGGTTTGCCACAATAGTTTGTTGAAGCTATTGTCTTCTGTGGCAAATGTAGCCTCAAAAAGCATATTGAAAAAAATTATCATTTTGATTGTGCTACAAAATACATTTTTCATCTGTAGTACTATGAAGAGTAACCTATGAAGCCTATTCTTGGAAGTCTGATTATTGGTTTAGATGGAAAAGTTGAAAGACAATTTTGCAAACTGCAATGGCTCTAGAATTTTAAAAATTTTGAATCAACCTTATTTTCCAAGATATTTCACACCCACAGGCAAGGAAATGATGCCTTTTAAATACTGATCCTTTGCTGCAACCAAGCAACTACTTTCATATCATGAAAGGTAAAACAGTTAATTTTTTTCAGTAAGGATTTATCATATTCTTTTAGTATCCCAGATTTTATATTCACAAGAGATACCACAGCAATAGATAAAAATGTAAATAAATAACAATAAAAACAAGATAGAATATGCATGAAATTCTCTTGTAAGGGAAAGCAGAAAAGATATTTAGAGTTGCTGTATCTCAACAGAAATTATTAAGTAATTTGTAGAAGACAGAGAAATGAAGAAAAGAATAAACAAGAATAAACTGAGTCAGACCAGCCCTAAAAAAACAAAACAAAACAAAAATAAAAACAGGATATCCATTTCTATTCTCATCAAACAGAATCTGAAGGGATAAATTATGTCTGTGTTTGTGCACAGGCATTTATAAATTTTGGGGTTCAGTTTCAGTACCCCGAAAGCTTTCCTAGAAATTATCTGGTCTCTCTCTCTCTCTCTCTCTCTCTCTCTCTCTCTCTCTCTCTCTCTCTCTCTCTCTCTGTGTGTGTGTGTGTGTGTGTGCTCTGTTTATTTTCTGAAATAAAATTTATTTTTTCCATTTTACACATTAGTGAACAAAAGTAAGAAATGCCTTTTAAAAATCATACTCAAGGACATTTGATCTACAAAAGTGGCAACTTAAATTGTCTTAAATAACTTTGGCCATTACTCATATATTTTTAAAATTACGTGATGATTTTAGGATTTTGTATATTTTAGACATAGGTGTATGTCTATATATGACATGAGAAAAAGAAAATAATCAATATTTAATTGGAAAGTTTCTTTATGTTTTGTTATTTTATACAAATTAGCACATATAAAAGGATTTTTTCAACAAGTAGTTACAGGGCTTAAATGCTATATTCCACCATGGTATGACTATTGAACTGAAATTTTTTTTAATGATGAAATGGTCACATCCAGAACACATTGTATTATTAGAATTAACTCTTTATTACCCATATTCCATTTGACCTAATTTGATTTAATTTCATTAACGTTATCTAATTAGAAGAAATGTGTGCCAGAATAGAGAGGTGATTAAATATAATTACTATCTCTAAACCTCCCACACAGGGGAGTTAGTGATTTGCCCTACTCTAGTAAGTCTTTGAATAAATAACCACACAAATATGTCAGAAACAGTGAAGTTAATGAATGATACAAGCAAGTTATTCTGAGTGTGGCAAAGTATGTTGATTCAGACAGTGCTTACTCAAGCAACTGTTTTAAATTATGTTCTTATTATTTGAAATTATAACATAATTTTATATAGTATGTATACATGAGATTGTATATAATATAAGAGATTTTATTATAAATTCTTTAATTCCTTTATTACAGAACAAAAGAAGTCATGAGTTTGACAAAGAGAAAGGATGATGAGTGGTAGTGAGTGGATGGAGAAAAGGGTAGAAGTGAGAAGCAAGGGAATTCTTTGTTCCTACCTCAGGTTATACAAAATTATATTTTAAACTCATATTCTTTGGTTTATGAATTTATTTTTATTGATTACAATTAATTCACATTATATCTGAGCTATAGCCCCTCTTTCATTCCCTCCCAATCCCACTGTCCCTATCACATCTCCTCCCATGCTCCTTCCCAAGTCCACTGGTAGGAGAGGTTCTCCTCTTCTTCCCTCTGACCTTGTAGTACATTTACACAATGGAATACTACTTAGCAATTAAAAACAAGGAAATCATGAAATTTGCAGGCACATCGTGGGAACTGGAAGAGATCATCCTGAGTGAGGTATCCCAGAAGCAGAAAGACTCACATGGTAAGTGGATATTAGAACTATAATATAGGATAAACATACTAAAATCTGTACACCTAAAGAAGCTAAGCAAGAAGGAGGACCCTGGGTAAGATGAGCAATCCTCACTCAGAAAGGCAAATGGTACGGACATAGGAAGAGGGAGAAAAATAGGGAACAGGACAGAAGCCTAACACAGAGGGCCTCTGAAAGACTACCCAGCAAGGTTTCAAAGCAGAGGTTGAGACACATAGCTAAACTTTAGACAGAGTACAGGGAATCTTATGAAAGAAGGTGAGAAAGAAAGATCTGGAGGGGACCAGAGCTCCACAAGGAGAGCAACAGAACCAAAAAATTTGGGCCTAAGGGTCTTTTCTGAGATTGATACTCCAAACATAGACCATGCATGTAGATAACTTAGAATTATCACAGAACCTAGAATTGGCACAGATGTAAACAATGACAGCTAAGTCTCCAAGTGTGTTCACTAATAATGGGAACAGGCACTGTCTCTGACATGAACTCAGTGACTGGTTCTTTTATCACCTCCCCCTGAGGGGGAAACACCATTACAGGCCACAGAGGAGGACAATGCACCCAGTCTTGATGAGACCTGATATTTGAATTTCTTTAAATTCTGTATTAAAGAAAAAAAAAACTCACGCATTTGACAAAGAGAAAGGAAGATATAGGGGTGGGAGTGAAGAGAGAAAAGGGAAGAAGTAAAAGCAAAGGAATTATTTTTTCCTACCTAAGGATCATACAGGATTTTCCAGTGAATATTTTTGACATTGATAAGAGCACAACACAGGCTATAGAGGTCTTTTCATCAATGGAGAATGAAACTGCACAAAATATTACTTTTATTTAAGTGCCAAGCAGTTAAGACTTATCAAAGATGAGACTAAGAGTCAGTGGTGCATAATGACTCCTTGGTTTTTATTTTGTTCACATTCTGGCTTGCATTTTTATTTTCCTGACTTTACTGTTCTGTAACAGTGTACTAAATAGTCGTCTGTATAGCTTTTATATCAGGCTCTGATTTAGAGAATTGAGGAAAAATGCTACTGTTTGAATGTGTCTTTTAAAAATGTACACAATAAAATAGACTTTCAACCAAAACTAATAAAAAGAGATGGGGAAGTACACTTCATACTCATCAAGGGAAAATTCCACCAGGAAGACATTACAATCCTGAACATCTATGCCTCAAATACAACGGCAACCACATTTGGAAAAGAAACATTAATAAAACTTAAACCACACATACATCCCCACATATTAATAGTGGGAGACTTCAACACCCCACTCTCAACAAAAAACAGGTCAACAAAACAGAAATTAAATAAAGAAATAATAACAGATGTCATGAATCAAATGGACCTAACAGACATCTACAGAACCTTTCACCAAACATAAAAGAATTTACCTTCTTCTCAGGACCTCATGGAACCTTCTCCAAAATAGACCATATGGTTGGTCACAAAGTGAGCCTCAACAGATACAAGAAGATTGAAATAATTCCTTGTACCTATCTCTGATCACCATGGACTAAAGCTGGACCTCAACAACAACAGAAATAGCAAAAAGCCTACACTCACATGGAAACTGAACAACTTGCTACTAAATGACAGGGGGTCAGGAAAGAAATAAAAAAAGAAATTAATGTCTTCCTAGAACTCAATGAAAATGAATGCACAACATACCCAAACTTGTGGGACACAATGAAAGTAGTGCTAAGAGGAAAGTTCATAGCATTAAGTGCCTTCAAGGAGAAATTCGAAACATCTCATTCTAGCAACTTAATGGCTCACCTAAAAGTCCTGGGGGGAAAAAAGAAGCACAAACACCAAAGAGGAGTAGACGTCTGGAAATAATCAAACTCAGGGCTGAAATCAATCAATTAGAAACAAATAAAACAATTCAAAGAATCAATGAGACCAAGAGCTGGTTCTTTGAGAACATCAACAAGATAGACAAACACTTAGCCAAACTAACTAAAAGGCAGACAGACACTATCCAAATCAACAAAATCAGAAATGAAAAGGTGGACATAACCACAGACAATGAAGATATCCAAACAATAATTAGGTCTTACTTCCAAAGTCTATATGCCACAAAATTTGAAAATCTAAATGAAATGGACAATTTTCTTGACCAATTTTACATGCCAAAGCTGAATCAAGACCAGGTAAACCAATTAAATAGTCCTATATCCCCTAAGGAAATAGAAGCTGTCATCAAAAGTCTACCATGCAAAAAAAGCCCAAGGCCAGATGGTTTCAGCGCAGAATTCTACCAGACCTTCAAAGAAGAGCTAACACCAATATTCTTCAAACTATTCCACAAAATAGAAACAGAAGGAACATTACCAAACTCATTCTATAAAGCTACATTCACCTTGGTACCTAAACTTCACAAAGACCCCCCCAAAAAGAGAATTTCAGGCCAATCTCCTTTATGAACATAGATGCACAAATACTCAACAAAATACTTACAAACCGAATACAAGAATACATCAAAGATATCATGCACTATGATAATGTAGGCTTCATCCCAGGCATGCAGAGGTGGTTCAGTATATGGAAATCCATCAATGCGATCTACCATATAAACAAACTGAAGGAGAAAAACCACATTATCATCTCCAGGATGCTGAAAAAGCATTTGACAAAATCCAACATCCATTCATGTTTAAAGTCTTGGAGAGATCAGGGACATACTTAAACATAGTATGGCACATACAAGGCACATACCTAAACATAGTAAAGGCAATATACAGCAATCCTAAACACAAAACCTGGAACTTCATCCGACACTCTACTGACCTACAAATGTATGAAAGATCATAACAGTTACATGGAGAACAACACATGTTGCATTGTCTGAGGGTATGTGTTTGCTTTTAATAGCTATATTTTGGAATGCTGACTTCCTATGAGTCAATCAGATGGGTTTCTAGAATAGTAACATTTTCTGTCTTGCTCTAAATGGTTCACAAAAACATTTCTTGATAATTGTCGGGTTCTCAGGAAAGGGTATGGTTGTGAATTTGAAAAGAATGGGGTCTTTTTGATTTGTATTTCCCTGATGAATAAGGATATTGAGCATTTCTTTAAGTGTTTCTCTGCCATTTGATATTTCTCTATTAACAGTGGATGACACCTAAATGAACATCGGTACAAAGTCCCAATTTATTTCTAATATCAGAGATCAGACCTCTACCCTTGCCTGATGCATCTCAAACAAAAAGGGGGAACTGTAGAGAGCTGCGTAATGCCGCACCTTAAAGATGGAGCTGGTTTCCGCCTTCCACCTTCCCGATGGTGAGTGCTCTCTGTCACAAACAACTCCATATTTGGCTAAGGCTGAGGATCTGGCTTGCTTCCGTGTATGTGGACCTATCTGCATTGCCCACGTGGCACGCTGGGGTTGGCTACCCAGAGGCTATTTAAGCTGTGGGCTGGCTTTCCCCAGGGTCAGAAGATTGTTCAAGGTTCCTGAATAAACTGCATTGAGAAGGAAAACAAAACAAAACAAAACAAAAAAAAGAATCCTCTGTGTAGATCTCTACTCAATTTTAAATTGGATTACTTGATTTTTTTACTCTTTAACTTCTAGAGTTCTTTATATATCTTGAATATTAGCCCTCTGTCAGATATAGGGTTGGTGATTTCCCGGATTTCCCAATCCGTAGTCTGTATTTTTTTTTTCCTGAACAAAGTAGTGTCCTTTGCTTTACAGAAACTTTTCAGTTCATGAGGTCCATTTATTGATTGTTAATCTTGGAGCCTGTTCTCTTAGTGTTCCAACCCTGAGATTTCACCTTATACCCATCAGAAAGGCTAACATGAATAACTCAAGTGACAACACATGCTGGAGAGGATGTGGAGAAAGGGAAAGCCTCCTCCATTGCTGGTGGGAATGTAAACTTGTACAATGTAATCTTTGGAAATCAATTTGATACTTTCTCAGACAATTAGGAATAGTGGCACCTCATGATCCAGCTACACCACTCCTAGGCATATATACAAAAGATGCTCAAGTATACAACAAGGATTTTTGCTCAGCCATGTCCATAGCAGCTTTATTCATAACAGCCAGAATCTGGAAACAACCAAGATGTCCCTCAATTGAGGAATGGATACAGAAATTGTGGTACATTTACACAATGGAATACTACTCAGCAATTAAAAACAAGGAAATCATGAAATTTGCAGGCAAATGGTGGGATCTAGAAAAGATCATCCTGAATGAGCTATCCCAGAAGCACAAAGACACACGTGATATAGACTCACTTATAAGTGGATATTAGACATATAATATAGGATAATCCTACTAAAATCTGTACACCTAAGGAAGCTAAGCAAGAAGAAGGACCCTGGGTAAGATGATCAATCTTCATTCAGAAAGGCAAATGTGATAGACATTGGAAGAAGGTGAAAATAAAGGACAAGACAGGAGCCTACCACAGAGGGCTTCTGAAAGACTCTACCCAGCATCATATTAAAGCAGATGCTGAGACTCATAGCCAAACTTTGGACAGAATGCAGGGAATTTTATGAAAGAACGGGGAGATAGAAAGACCTGGAAGGGTCTGGAGCTTCACAAGGAGAACAACATAACCAAAAAAAAAAAATATGGCACAGTGTTCTTTTCTGATACTCCAACCAAGGATCATTCATCAAGATAACCTGGACCCCTGAACAGAGGTAGCCCCTGGCAAATCAGTCTCCAAATGGTCCCCGTAATAGGGGGAGCAGGGGCTGTCTCTGACATGAACTCATTGGCTGGCTCTTTGACCACCTCCCTCTGAGTGGGTAGTAGCCTGACCAGGCCACCGAGGAAGACTGTGAAAGACAGTTCTGATGAGACCTGATTGGCTAGTTTTAGATGGAAGGGGAGGAGTTCCTCCACTATCAGTGGACTGGGAAAGGGGTATGGGAAGAGATGAGGGAAGGAGGCAGGGCAGGATTGGGAGGGGACGAAGGTGGGGCTACAGCTGGGATACAAAGTGAATAAATTATAATAAATAAAATTATATTAAAAGAAGAAAAGAGTAGAGTCAGTCACTACCAGAATTTTGCTGTCACCCATTTTATTCATTAGTATTATAGACTGTACAGTGTTAATTATGTATATGTATTCATTGTATTGTAATTCAACCCAAACATTATGTGAGTCATGATAGTTCACATGTCCAAATGAATCAAGATTTGAACCCTGATCTTTGGGTGCCAATGAGTATATTTGCTTTCACATAGAGCTTTCTGCCTATCACTAGACTACTTTCCATGTGGTCAGAGTCAAGCCAGGAGGTCTGCAGAAAAGTTCACAGTCATACTTAATTGAAAAATAAATAAATAAAAAGCCTATGAAACAGACAAATTGCATCACATTTCACTGGAATACCTTACGGGTCGATATTTTATAGAGTATGTAAAATGGCGATTAAAGATAATGGAGAAAATAAAGATAATTCATTTTCTCAAAGGTATTGATCACCAGAAAAGGTATATTTGCTTTCTCTCTTTTATACCAAGTGGGAAATTTGTTCAATATTCTTAATTTACATAAAATATACAATGCAGTTAGACACTTTAAGTGCTCCTTGCATTTAGCTCATGACTATAAAATCATTTTCAGAAAGGAGAAAGTTCTCTGTGTGTTTTATTTACATTTTTCTAAGCCCAACTTTGAAGCCATTAAATGAATAATTCATCAGGCTTGATGTTTAACGACTTTGTAAGGGGCTTTTTATTTCCACTTCTCACTTGGTGCGCCGGTTTGCCACAGACTTGTCGACACTCACTTGCAGATATTCTTTTCTCCCCCATACTGAAGGAAGCTTAGTTCTGAAGAGTTTTTCCCATTATACACAGGTGTGAGCCATTTCCTGTCTCAATGAATGGACAACTAGTCAAATTTATCACCTTCCTTTAAAACGTACTGTGGAAGTCAATTAAGTTTCATTCCCAGTAACCCGAGATGCCTGTGATTCATGTAGTAACAGCTCGGTGGAGGCAGCGACATGTGGAAAAAAGCATGATTACTACAATAAGGATGTCAAACAAAAAGAACTAGAGAACTCTAGGTATGCTTTAGGAAGGACTCAGGTATAGGGAGAAGAATGCAAACTGAGGAAAGTTTTTATAAACAATGCATTTGAGCTGTGTTTTAGGCAATATTCAATTATCTGAAACAGTAATATCCTGTTTCACCATACTCTGCTACCACTAATCCAGAGATGCCCTGTAGATTTGGCTATAATAATATAAATTTATAACTTCAGAAGACAGTATTGTAGAATACTAAGCTGCCCAGACCTATCTAAGCTAATTCGTAGCTGTGTTACTTTATAAATGTTAAATATCCTTGATCCAAATTGTCTTCAAGTACTGATCAGAATCCATAGGAAATAATATATTGTAATACTGCCAAAATTATAATAATTTGTGTGAGGCACTTTCTATATCTCAGCCACATAGGAACTGATCAGAAATCATAGCTGCAAATCTGTCTTTGTTAATCTATGTTTTCAATAGGGTCCATCTTCAGTCCAACCTGCTTCATACTAGGAAAATTTCCCAGTCCCTCGCCTGGCACTGCTACAGCCCTGGGCCACCTTCCCAAGCTCAGCATCTGTGGACACCTTTTTGGTACTGGCATCTAGAAGCTCCCACCTTGGGCTTTCACTCTCCCTGGAGTGGATTCCTTCCAGTACAGGGAGTGAGGCTCCAAATCCAGGTACCTACTCTCACCACCCTACAGATACCTTCTGGGTACCAGTGACTCCAGAGCTGCCTACTCTCACTGTCCTGTGAACACCTTCCTGGAACCAAGCGGCTTGAAGCTTAGACCTTGGGTGCTCACTCATTCTCTCCATCCTGTAGAATGGATACCTCTGGATGGGAGTGGGTCGGGAGAGGGGAGGGAAGGACAGGGAGTTGGGTGTGGGGGTGAAGAAGGTGAGGTGAACAATGGGGGGAAGAGTGTGGAGGTCATGGCTCCAAATTCAGTGCCCACTCTTGTCAAGACAGGCAAGAGGCTCTAACCACAGGCCCCTTGATTCTTGGGTCCCAAGCAAGCAACCCCAGAGACTGCTCCAAGGCCCAGCAGTCTCCCTAAGGAGACCAACAGGACCTCTGAGATCATATATACTCTAAAATGGTTGTTCCCAGCAAACACAATGACTGAGCAAAGTGCCTAAGCTCACTAACCACAGATCAAGAAAGCCAGTGGTGAGCAGCTAACTCCAGAAGTTTCCTCTGTGAAAGGAGATTCCCTGAGATCCAGAGGAATCCAGGTGGTGTCCAGGATCAAACATCTGAGGAGACCCAGGGGCAATTCCCTGAGAACCACCCTCCAATCCCAGATCATTACCACCAATTTGACAAGGGCTCCTGTAGAAATATCCAGCCTCCTCCCCAGGACTCTTCACACATCCCCAAGGGCTCCAATAGGCAACAGGATCTAACATCTAATCCTAGAAGCAACCAGATGGCTAAAGGTCAGCATAAAAACACAATCAACAAAAGTCAAAGTAATGTTGCATTCCTAGAACATATTTATCCAAATGCAAGCAGTCCTGGATGCCCTAATCCAACTGAAACATAAGAAAATGACCTTAAATATATGCTTATGAAGATGATGACAGAGGAAGCAAATAAAATCTGTAAAAATTACAAGAAGATACAAACAGATTGAGGCTTTTAAAGAAGAAATAATTAAATTACTGAAGGAAATATAAGAAAGTTCAAACAAACTGGTGAAAGAATTGGACAAATCATATAGTGAAAGGCTGAAAAATACAAGCAAACAGGTGACAGGTTAAGGAAATCAATAAAATCATTCAAGATATGAAAATAGAAATAGAAACATCAAAGAAAACACAAAAATCCTGCAGAGGAAGACATTAGGGAAGAAAACAGAACCTACAGAAGTAAGTATCAACAACAGATTACAGGGTATGGAGGAAAGAATTTCAGGTGTAGAAGACACAATGGAAGAAACTGATGCATCCATCAAAGAAAATGTTTTTAAAAATTCCTGACATAAATCATCTAAGTAATCAAGGACACCATGAAAAGGAGAAACCTAAGAAAAACAGAAATAGAAGAAAGAGAAGATTCCCAGCTCCAAGGACTAGAAAATATTTTCAACAAAACCGTTGAAGAAAATTTCTCAGTTTTAAGGAAGAGATACCTATAAGCATACAGAACTCCAAATAGACTATACCAGAACAGAAAATTCTCCCACCACATAATAATCAAAGCACTAAACAAAGAAACAACAAAACCATTGAAGAAAATTTCTCAGTTTTAAGGAAGAGATACCTATAAGCATACAGAACTCCAAATAGACTATACCAGAACAGAAAATTCTCCCACCACATAATAATCAAAGCACTAAACAAAGAAACACAGAACAAAGAAAAAAATTAAAATCTGAAAGGGAAAAAGCCCAAGTAAGATGTAATGGCAGACCTATAAGAATCACACCTGACATCTCAGCAGGGATCATAAAAGCAAGTCTGGAAAGAGATCTTGAAAACCCTAAGCTACCCAGATGCCAGTCTAGACTACTATACCCAGCAAACAGATGAAAGCGTCAGCGACAAATTACAGGATATGGAGGAAAGAATCTGTCCTAGAAGACACCTAATGAAAACAAAACAAAACAAAACAAAACAAGATATTCCAAGACAAAACAAAATTTAAACAATATCTACGCACAAATCCAGCCGTACAGAAGATACTGGAAGGAAAACTCACACCCAAGGAAGTTAACCACACTTAAAAACAACAACAAGAACAAAAGAAAAAAACAAGATATAAATAACTTCAGTACAACAAAACCAAAAGTAGACCACCACACAAACACACTAATGTAACCAAAATCAAAATAAAATGAACTAACAGTCATTGGACATTGATATATCTCAACATCAATGGACTTAATTCTCCAATAAAAAGAAACAAACTAACAGAATGGATGCATAAACAGGATCCAACATACTCCTGCATACAAGAAACACACTTCATCCAGAAAGATTGATATTACCTGAGAGCAAAGGGCTAGAAAAGATTTTACAAGCACGCAGACTCTAGAAGCAAGTGGGAGTAGCCACTCTAATATCTAATAAAACAGTTTTTTTCAGTCAAAATTTATCAAAAGAGATGTGGAAGAAAAGTTCATACCCATCAAAGGAAAAATTCCACAAAGGAAACATCTCAATTCTGAACATTTACACCCCAAATAAAAGGGCAGACATATTTGTAAAAGAAACATTAATAAAGCTTAAAACACATATAGATGCCCATACACATTAATAGTGGGAGAATTGAACACCCTACTTTCACCAGAGGACAGGTAATGAAACAGAAACTACACAGAGAAATAATGACATTAACAAATGTCATGAATCAAACGGACCTAACAGATTTCTAAAGAACTTTTCACCCAAACAAAAAAGAATATACCTGCTTCTCAGCACCTCACAGAAGCATCTCTAAAAATGACCACAGTGAAAGCCATAACAGATACAAGAAGATTAAAATAGTTCTTTCTATCCTGTGAGATCACCCCAGACTAAAGCTGGACCTCAACAACAACAGAAATAGCAAAAAGCTTTCACACACATGGAAGCTGAATAACTCTCTACTCAATGACAGCTGGGTAAGGAAAGAATAAATAAATAAATTAGAGCCCTCCTTGAATTCAATGAAGATGAAGGTATAGAAAACTCAAACTTATGGTACATGATGAAAGCAGTGCTCAGAGGAAAGTACATACCATTAAGTGCCTTCGTAAAGAAATTGGAGACATGTCTTACAAGAAAATTAACAGCACAACTGAAAGCACTTGGGGGGTGGATGGGAAGCAGACATACTCAAGAGTAGTAGACAGCTCCTTTTGGCTGAAATCTATAAATCAGAGAAAACAGACAACAATTCAAAGAATCAAACAAACAAACAAACAAACAAAAAACAAAAAAAAACAAAACAACAACAACAACAACAACAAAAAACAAGAACTGGTTCTTTGAGAAAATCAATAAGATAGCCAAACCCTTAGACAATCTAACTAAAAGGCAGAGAGACACTACCCAAATCAACAAAACCAGAAATGAAAAGGGGGACATAAAAACTGACACTGAGGAAATCCAAACAATCATCAGGTCTTACCTTAAAAGGGTATATGCCACAAAATTAAAAACCTAAATGAAATGGACAATTTTCTCGATAGATTCCACTTATGAGAGATGAATCATATCAGGTAAATAAATTAAATAGTCCTATATCCCCTAAGGAAATAGAAGCTGTCATCAAAAGTTTCTCATCCAAAAGAATCCCAGGAACAGATGGTTTCAGCACAGAATTCCACCAGAACTTCAAAGAAGAGCTAATACCAACACTCTTCAAACTATTTCGCAAAATAGAAACAGAAGTTACGTTACAAAACTTATTCTTTGAAGCCCAGTCACCTTGATACCTAAACCTCACAAAGACTCAACAAAGAGAGGGAATTTCAGACCAATTTCCTTTACGAATATTGACACAAAAATACTCAATGAAATACTCATAAACCGAATCCATGAATAAATCAAAGATATCATTCACCATAACCTAGTAGACCTTATCCCAGGCATGCAGGAGTGGTTCAATGTACAGACATATATCAATGTAATCTAAAAATATAACTTAAAGAAAAAAAAATACGTGATCATCTCCTTACATGCTGAAAAAGCATTTCACAAAATCAAACACCCTTTCATGTTTAAAGTCTTGGAGAGATCAGGGATACAAGGCACATACCTAAACATAGTGAAAGCAATAAACAGCAAGCCTATAGCTAACAGCAAACTAAATAGAGAGAAACATAAATCAATTCCACTGAAATGAGGGACAAGGGAAAGCTGCCCACTCTCTTTGTATCTCATCAACATAGTACTTGCCTATGTAGTACTTGGTGATTACCAAGATATGAATATGGCTATTTGACTTTAGGAATATTATGGCATGTCCTTTTTTTTGGTTTAGAGATGTCATATCAGGGTAGAACTATTGATTGTTTTACTAGCTTGGTAGTTCCCATAGCACCTTACTATACTATGAAATCTAGTCCTCAGGGAGGAGACTCTTTTTTCAGTTCTACCTTGAATCCCCTGAGTTCTGAGTCCAAAGTACATGTGCACATTATCACAACTGGTAACAACACACATACACACACACACACACACACACAATATAATAATTATATAGTATGCACACATATGTAATTTTAGGTAAATATAAAATAATATGATTTCTCATGCCTTTTTTCAACTTGTTTAGTTTTATTCTGCAGGAGTTATGATTCAGTGGGTTATCTGAAGAGACACTGGATTCTGGTTTTCAGTAAAATATATAAAATAATTCTTACCTGTATCTAGAGCTGAGAAAAAAAATTATTAATGTTAGTAATTATTTTCATAGTATTCATATGTACTACTAATTGGATATATAGTATTTTTGTGTGTGCAATTTATTTACTTGTAGTATGTCAAAGAATATAGACTTTGCTACCAGCTTATAACCATCATTTTATTCAGAAAGAATGGGGTCTTACATTCAACAACTTGCTTGAGGCCTCAGAGCCAGTGAACAACACAGATGGTATAAGTCGAGTCTGCCTGTCCACAGATGAGAGGTTTCCCAGTGCGTGTATCATAACTATTATCCAAACGCTGGGGTTTTATTTAATGTATAGTTTATTTTCAAAGTCTCCAGTCTACAATGCTGAGCATTAGCACTTAAGTCTGTGACTGAAATTCAGTAGGTTCAGAATCCACCCTTTTCCCATTTAAAAAGGCACAAATATCAGACAAATACATTCTCTGACGAAGAAAACCTAAATATGTTGAGATGAATCTGGAGAAGGTATTTTGAATTATCTGTAGAAATTATTTTAAATGACTTTTAACAAAGTTCTATAAATGTATAACTCTCTCTTCACAAAACTTGAAAGACTGAGCATTTTATAAAACACCACCTGATTACTTCTTATACTTCAGGTGGTTCTCTGATTATATCACCCAAGAAGTGTTCCAGAATTTTCAAAACAGTGATGATTCCAGTGTTCCCTTTGTATTCTATATTCACCCTTAACATTGCATGGATCATAACACCATGAAATTATCCACTTCTTAAAGAATTTTGAACTCATGTTGAATTCTAAATCTTGATATCCGGAAATACTTGGAAATAAGGAAGAAAATGTTAGTGTTATAAAGAAGGGAAACAAAGATTCATGAATAGACTTTATTATTATTATTATTATTATAAATGCAAAGATAATATTTAATGTTTCTAGGTAAATTGGAAATCAGGGTTGGAGAATTGGAAAATACCATTAAATGCAAACAGCAATCTAAATATTGAAATCTGAACATTTCTATTCTCTTCTAATTTTTCTTTATGTGATGCATTGGGAATATTTGTCTATTTATTCCACAAACTTGGAATAAACTACTCAGTGCTTGCAAAGGTGGCTAAGAGAAACTCTAACAACCCCCACTAAAAAAAATCCCTGAGCCAAACAGAAATATAAGAAACTAAATGAAATTCCTGGGAAGTAGAAATAGACGTTCTGTGGATCACACAGTCATCTTTAGCAGAGTAGAGGTGCTCAGCCATGATGGAAACTGTGCAAAGGGCGTGTCTACACTACAAGTGCTTTGTTTTCAAAAGAAAAGCAGGTGGAATATGATACAAAAATACTGAGGGCTTGGGAATGATAAAATTTTAAATGCTGAAATTTATTTTACAAGAGTATGATTTCTCAGTAAGTCATTTAACTCTGCTGAAAATAAGGGTAACAGAGCAGCCTAACTCCAAAGAGTCTGTAAGAGCATAACGTGATGGATAGGGTATTTAGGGTATTTTGCACATAATGCACAATTAGCAAATGAAATCTTTTTCTCTTGATTCATTGAAAGAATATTAGTAGGAGACTCTGGCTAATTTGTAGTTCCACTATTTTTTCAAGTGTGTATGTGTGTGTGTGTGTGTGTGTGTGTGTGTTTTCTTGTGTGAGAGAAAGTGAGAGAGAAAAAGAGAGCGAGAGAGAAAGAGAGAGAGAGAACAATGGAGGAAGGGAAAAAGAAATTAACAGTGTCTAGGGAATTTCTAATCTATTAACATTCATATTTAATAATTCCACTTTGCTTTTTCTGGCTAAATGCAGCACATTTTGAGAGTGCTTGCATGTGTGTGTGTGTGTGTGTGTGTGTGTGTGTGTGTGTGTTATGTGTAAACTAAATGGGATTGATGTTGAAGATGGATTTGTGAATAGTTGTTAATGGTCTAGACATTTCACTGTTGTGTCAACAAAGCCCTATTGTTGAAAGCAGTGTTTTCTCACTATGTCAATATCTCTGCCATGTTGTGTTGATATTAATGGAACTGCCAGGAAAGAGATTTAATTAATCATTTCCCAGAATAACTACTATCAATATTCATCTTCCAGATGAGGCATTCGGGCCAATGGAGACAGTTTCAGCTCAGACTAAGGCACCTAGATTACACAATAAACATATCTGAGTAAGTCTTGTTTAGATACTAAAATAGATAATGGTCAATAATGTAATTATGGTTTGTGAAAAAAAAACACGACTTTTTACAAATAAATATGTTACATTCTAATTGACAATATATTGTGGCACCTAGTGTGCTCTATAAAGGGCCATTGATAGTTCCTTGAATCTAATATAAATATATTGTTTAATTATCTGCTGTTTCCTTAATGACAGGAAAACAAAGCTAAAATAAAAGAAACAAACTTTTAAAAAATATTCAGTATATTTTATGTTTTAAGATCTCCAGGAAGGATATGGAGGACTTTAAATTTAAAGTCTATACTCCCTTCTCCTTGCCTGGGCTAGAGCAGTCTTGGTTGGGACACATTTATTATTAGTTTCATCATTGAGGATAAAGGGTGAAGATGTCTCTCACCTACAAATATTCAAAGCTGAAGCTTAGGAGAGAGGGAGAATATGAGAATACGTATTCTTTAGAGCCTTAATTGTCTCCTTTAAGTCAACTTACCACAGCTCTGGATGATAGTTTGGGATAGATGCTTCACTAATCATGAGATACTGTTTTGACTTGAAACCTCTTTTCTAACTTCTCTTCCACAGGGACCACATGAAAAAGAATGGAAGTTAGATATTTCTCAATAAATTGAATTCAGTTGAGTGCCATCTCCAAGTTTCATTTACCATACAAGTGGCCCTAGTAACTAATGCTTGAGGTGCCCACCACTTGGTCTTGTAGGGACTATTTTTTTATCTATCCCATCAATATGAGCCTTTCCATCATTAATAGTATCAAAAGGCTCAAACATTTTCAAGACAGAATCTGTGTGGTACACGTAAAGATTTATTCATTTTGAGAAAGAACACTGAGAAATCAACTTTAATTATTCCTTCTGTAAATCATTATATATGAGCACATTTTAGTCACCTAGTGACTAGCAGCAGGATGGAATAGGGAAGTTTATGCCATCTGTGAAAATAAATGCAAAGCCAGGTTCTGCAATAAATATATGTATCTCTGAATAAAACCAAAATATATCCTATAAAAATAGACAAATGAAAGCAGCAATTGTTTCTGTGGTGACTGCTTCACCAAAGTTGTGTTTATTTTCTGTCTGCTTTCAAAATATTCAGAATAGTAACAAAAGTCTGATTCTCCTAAACCCCAAACTCTATATTTTTTTGTCGGTCAATTCTGCATGATGAGGGTATGAATGCATTATATCACGTAATAAAAGTTCCTTGCTAAATATGTTTAATCATTTTCTGACCGAATTATGAAATGTGCTATTGAGGAACTACAAAGCCATGTGGTTTAAAAAAATTTTTTTAAACACTCAAAAAATAAGGAAAAAAAAAACAGCTATGGCTCATAAGGAGACTTTGCTATGGGATTTCTTTTGTAGAAATCTCTTCCCTTTAGTTTATGATATTATATAAGCAAATGGCTTTGTAAGAGAAGACATCAGTTTTGAAGTACTGTGACAAAAATCAAAGGTCATTTCTACCAAATTCAAGTAACCACACTCATAGTCTTATTCATAAAATAAGAAAGCACAACTCTAATTGAGCAGTTTGGCCATTATAAGATTGTTTCTTTTGTTTTTGGATGTAATGGACAATGGGATATGTTAGTCTTTTTTCATGTAGTAACTTTTCAATATGTAAAGGTATGCTGGGGCTGTGATGATATCTCAGCCTGGGAGGAGATCTCTGTCTAAGCTGGAGTACACAGTATCTGCATAAAACCCAGATATCATTAAGTGTGTTGTAAACCCAGTGTTGAGGAGGAAAGGACAAGCTATTGTCTAGGCTTCCTGGCCAACTAGCCTAGCTCAATTTGAAAGCTCCATGTTCCAGTGACAGACATTGTACAAACAGAATGATAACTTTAAAATAATAAATAAATTTTAGGTTTAAATCATCTTAATTTAAACTTATTTCTTAAAAAGAATATGGAGAATGTGGAAAGCTCCTAATGAATGTCACTTAACATTGAATCTGCTCTCCACAGGTAGGCACTGAAATGTGCAGGTGTATCTCCACGTTTGCACCTTCACACACGTAAGAACACATGTGCACAAAACATATTCAACACATTTTACTTAAATATACATTACAAACATGTACCACAAAGTCTTTTCAGCCTTCTTTCATAACTTTGTTTTTGCTGAATGTAAATATAATAGCAATATATATTTTGCTATTAAATACCATCAATTAAACTTTTAACATGTCATGCTAGAAGCTGAGTTTGGTTCAGTTAATTAAGTAATACCTCTCGCCTCATAATGGTGACAATATGAATTTCAAAGAAGAACAGATATGGAAGAAATGGCTGAGCAAACACACATAATATGAGTTCTAATTAATATTACATGTTTAAAATAAATGAGATTGTTAAGAAGAATGCGATGGGACAAAAATGGCGTGGTAAATGGTGTGGGTGAATAGATGAAGACTCATTGGATGGAAGCCAGGCAGATTAATGTATCTTAGGAGACACCGAAGGAGCTATAACCAGTGTGTGAAATAAATAAAAGAAAATTTCAGAAAGAAAAAGTGGGCATAACATAAAAATTACTAGCATAAAGGAATTGACATATTCATGTTTGTTGTCTGAATAAAAAACAATAGAAAGACAGGAAATAAAAAAAAAAGAAGGAAGAGAAAAAAAAAGAAGAAAGGACAGGAGAAACCAGTCCAACTACTTAGAGAATAGTAGTCTGAAAAAAATTGGGCTAGAGGTAGCATGCAGACAATATGCTTGAAGAGATTTGTGTAAGGAATAATGACAGCAAGGGCCAGGACCAGAACATAATCAGTGCACACAGAAAGGATAGGTTGGTTACCTTGATATATAGTTTGGAGGAGATGGGTGGAATGGTGACTCCCTACGTATCCAACTGGAATCTTATGAGCACCGACTTATGTCCTCAAAAGTAAGTGACTGAGGCATTCTTGGTCAAATTAAAACACTCTGCTGATGGTTTATACTCAGAGTATCTAGCTTCTATAAAACAAGCTGGATGCTCTTATCTAAGATGACACAGTTTCCAAATGGGAGAAGCAGGATTATTGGGCTGCCATTGACAATAGCAATGACCTTAAACCTTTACTTTGGGATCAGTTCTCATTTTCTAAACAAAGGTCTCAGTCTTCAATTACTGGTGGCAACACTGTCTCTTTCTTTATAGGGAAGATAATTTGTAATATTTTTTAGTCTGTGTCAATAGTGTCCATTGTGTCCATGTAAATATGTAATATTTTCATCATGTCTCCTGCAATCTGGCTAGGTAGATACAAGGTAAGGAAAAAAGTAAGTATTTACTAAATACATAATAAGGAACAAGTGTCCAACCTAATTTTTATAATGTTGCATCATTTCTAATGATCATCATACTCCCAGACACAAAGACACACACACACACACTGAAAGGAAGAGAAAGAGACAGAGAGAAAGACAAACACAGAAAGGTTGTTTTATATTTCTCAAAAGATATGAGGCAAACTAAATGAAAGTGTTGCTAGAGACAGAAAGCTTGTTACGGTATAGAGAAACAAAATTTTACAGAGAATCAACAGCTCTCTATGAGACAGGAAAACATGTCTCAGAGAGTGGAAATGTTGCAGTATGTGACTCTACTGACAGTTGTAATCGAATCTCTTTGTTTCTTTAAATTATTCCTCAATAATGCTACTAAAACCTTCTCTGTTGTTAAAATATCTCCCAATAAACCTGCTACATTGCCTGCTACAAGTGGGGAAATAAGCTATTTAAAACTATTTTGGTTATGGTTCATCCATTAATAGTGAATATAAAGTCTCTATGATTCTGCATCCCTTACCTGCAAGCCTAAGATATTATTGGAGATGGTGTAGAAGATTTTAAAAGGCCGAAGTCATGGTGGATTGTAGAAAAAAAATGGTGTCTTCCAAAATGACATGGCCATTTTACACATGAACTCACTAGGACTGTATACAAAAAACATTCACAAGATCAAGCCAACAAAACCCCAAGTATGGATTAGAGAAAATTTTACAAACCTCCACTCCTAGCTGAGGAAAAAATGGCTCTTTATGAGTGGTGGGGAAAGATGAGTTAGTTTCTAATTTACATGCTGCCCCATATATACTACCCATCTCCAGTGGAAGACTCAATATTTCTGCATATACTAATATCACCAATTACATGAAGTTGAGAAGCAAAAGTGATTATGGGGAATGTTGGAGTGTTGGAAGTATACACTAGATTAGATGAAGCATAATATTTGATGGATGAAATCACCAAACAATAAATTAACACATATACATTTATACTCAAAAATCACTGGGAATATAAAATCATGAGTAATTAAGTTTGAGTTATATAATCTAAATTGTAAACCCTAAACTATAAGTGCTATGAGGTAACTGTGTTTCATTTTACTTTCCTATGGATTAGCCACACTTTAAGTCATTGTGACTAAATGTCTGCCATAAGCTAGTAAACAAGAAGAAAGATTTATTTCCACACATGGAGTCCAGAATCTCCTTCTACTTGGAAGTGGGGGTAGAAGAAGTAGAACAGAAAATTTCAAATGAAGGCTTCCAGAAAGTTGAGTAATGAAATATTGGAAGGGACCAGATCAAGACATTGCCCCCAATGCAGTGGACAATGACCTGCTTTCCCCAGCTATGTCCCACAACCTCCTACACACCTTTTCCAAATAGCATCATCATATCATGACTCCAACAAAAGATATTACACCAGAGTACTCTTGGTGGAATGAACACCATAGGGCACACTCAGACACACCTAGATCTGTTCATTTCTCAACCTACGTGTGGCATGGAAAACCTTGATTTGGAAAGAATTCTGGTTTTGCTTGCAAAGCATTTATCTTTGGAATTTAGTGTTAAAGGAAAATTAGGTGGAAGTTAGAAACTTTTTCATATACTTCTAAAATTGAGGTATAGATTGTAATGAATATGGTCATCTTTCCAAGATGAGCATTTCATGAAAATAACAGAAGCACACAGACACACACACACACACACACACATACACACACACCCATTTGTAGAGGGTAGATAACATAGATCAGGCCCTAAGTAATAAACATAATTAGAGTAGATAGAATGAAATGAAAAGTTATGCCTCTTCCTAAAATTCTCCTGAATATACAACTAAAGCAGTTTCCTGGGCTCAAAATTAAAGTATGTGCTTAAGGTATACTTCATTTTTTTAATTTTATTTTTTTCTTATCAGTTACATTTTATTAACTCTGTATCCCAGCTGTATCCCACTCCCTCATTCCCTCCCAATCCCACCCTCCCTCCCTCATATCCACGGTGCCCCTTTCCAAATCCACTTATAGCAGGGGACCTCCTCCCCATTCATCTGATCCTGTTTTATCAGGTATCTTCAGGACTGGCTGCAAAGCCCTCCTCTGTTGCCTAAAAGGACTGTTCTTCCCTTGGTGTGTGGGGAGGCCAAAGAGCCAGTCATTGAGTTCCTGTTAGAAATAGTCCTTGTTCCCCTGACTATGGGAAACCAATTGGTTACTGAGCTACCACAGGCTACATCTGAGCAGAGGTTCTAGGTTAATATCCATACATGGTCCTTCATTGAATGTCAGTCTCAGAAAAGACCCTGTGCCCAGATATATTTGGTCTTTGTGGAGCTCCTATTCTTTCCCCATCATACTAACTCCCCTTCTTTCCTATGATTCCCTGTACTCTGCTGAAGGTTTGGTCATGAGTCTTTGTATCTGCTTTGAAAACACTGCTAGTTAGAGTCTTTCAGATGCACTCAGTAGACTCCTGTCATAAGTTCAATTCACATTCCATCTGTCTTTCTAAATGAGGATTGATCATCTTACCCCGTGTCTGCTCTCTTGATTATCTTTTTTAGGTGTATAGATTTCATTATGTTTATCATATCTTATAGGTCTATATAAGTGAGTATATACCGTGTTTGTCTTTCTCCTTCTGGGATATTTCACTCAGAATAATCTTTTCTAGATCCCACCATTTGCCTGCAAATTTCATGACTTCCTCTTTTTTGATTGCTGAGTAGTATTTCATTGTGTAAAAAATACCACAATTTCTGTATCCATTCCTCCATTGATGGACATCTGGGTTGTTTCCAGGTTCTGGCTATTACAAATAAAGCTGCTATAAACATGGTAGAGCAAGTATCCCTTTTGTGTACTTGAGCAAAGTTTGGGTATATGCCTAGCAGTGGTATAGTGGGTCTGGAGGAAGCACTATTCCTAATTGTCTGAGAAAGCGCCATATAGATTTCCAGAATGGTTGTACCAGTTTACATTCCCACCAGCAGTGGAGGAGGGTTCCCCTTTCTCCACAACCCATCCAGCATGTGTTGTCACTTGAATTTTTCATCTTGGCCATTCTGATGGGTGTAAGGTAATATCTCAGGGTCATTTTGATTTGCATTTCCCTGATGGCTAATGAGGTTGAGTATTGCTTTACGTGTTTCTCTGCCATTTGATATTCCTCTACAGAGAATTCTCTGTTTAGCTCTGTTCTCCATTTTTTAATTGGATTACTTCTTTTGCTCCTTTTCAGCTTCTTTAGTTCTTTGTATATACTGGATATTAGTCCTCTGTCAGATAAAGGGTTGGTGAAGATTCTTTCCCAGTCTGTAGGCAGTCGTTTTGTTTGGATGACGGTGTCCTTTGCTTTACAGAAGCTTTTCAGTTTCATAAGGTCCCACTTATTGACTATTGTTCTTAGAGCCTGTGCTGTTGGTGTTCTGTTCAGGAAGTTGTCTCCTGTGCCAATGAGTTATAGGTTGTTCCACACTTTTTCTTCTAACAGATTTAGAGTATCTGGTTTTATGTTGAGGTCTTTGATCCACTTGGACTTTAGTTTTGTGCAGGGTGATAAATATGGATCTATTTTCATTTTTCTACATGTAGACCTACAGTTGGACCAGCACAAATTGTTGAAGATGCTGTCTTTTTTTCCATTGAATAATTTTGGCTTCTTTGTAAAAAATTGAGTATTCATAGGTGTGTGGGTTTATTGCTGGGTCTTCTATGCGGTTCCATTGATTCTCCTTCCTGTTTTTATGCCAATACCATGCAGTTTTTATTACTATTGCTCCGTAGTACAACTTGAGATCAGGGATGGAGATACCTCCAGATGATCTGTTGTTGTACAGGATTGTTTTAGAGATTCTGGGTTTTTTGTTTCTCCATATGAAGCTGAGAATCTTTTTTGCAAGGTCTGCAAAGAATTGAGTTGGTATTTTGATGGGAATTGCATTGAATCTGTAGATTGCTTTTGGCAGGATGGCCATTTTCACAATGCTAATCCTACCAATCAATGAGCATGGAAGATTTTTCCATCTTCTGATATCTTCCTCGACTTCTTTCTTCAGAGACTTGATGTTTTTCTCAAACAGGTCTTTCACTTGCTTGGTTAGTGTCACCCCAAGGTACTTTATATTATTAGTGGCTATTGTGAAGGGTGTTGTTTCCCTAAATTCTTTCTCAGCCCCTTTTGTCTTTGGTATACAGGAGGGCTTCTGAATTTTTGAGTTGATTTTGTATCCTGCCACTTTGCTGAAGGTGTTTATCAGCTGAAGGAGTTCTCTGGTTGAAGTTTTGGGGTCGGTCATATATACTATCATATCATCTGCAAATAGTGAGACTTTGACCTCTTCCTTTCCAATTTGTATTTCCTTGATCTCCTTTAGTTGTCTTATTTCTCTGGCTAGGACTTCAAGTACTATGTTGAAGAGGTATGGAGTGAGTGGGCAGCCTTGTCTTGTCCCTGATTTCAGTGGAATTGATTTAAATTTCTCTCCATTGAGTTTGATGTTAGCTATAGGCTTGCTGTATATTGCCTTTACTATGTTTAGATATGTATCTTGTATCCCTGATCACTCCAAGACTTTAAACATGAATGGCTGTTGGACTTTGTAAAATGGTTTTACAGCATCTAAGGAGATGATCATGTGGTTTTTCTCCTTCAGTTTGTTTATGTGGCAGATTACATTGATGGATTTCCGTATGTTGTACCACCCTTGCATGACTGGGTTGAAGCCTAATTGATCATGGTGGATGATATCTTTGATGTGGTCTTAGATTCGGTTTGCAAGTATTTTATTGAGTACTTTGCATCAATGTTCATAAGAGAGATAGGTCTGAAGTTTTTTTTGTTGTTGTTGTTGGGTCTTTGTGTGGTTTAGGTATGAGGGTGACTGTCGCTGCATAGAATGAGTTTGGTAATGTACCTTCTTTTTATATTTTGTGGAATAGTCTGAGGAGAATTGGTGTTAGCACTTCTTTGAAGGTCTGGTAGAATTCCGCGCTGAAACTATGTGGCCCAGGGCTTTTTTTGGAGGGGAGACTGTGAATAACTGATTCAATTTCCTTGGGGGTTTTGGGATATTCAGCCTTTCTACCTGATTTGGACTTAATGTTGGAAGATGGAATCTATCAAGAAAATTGTCCATTTCATTTAGGTTTTTTAAATTTTGTGGCATATAGGCTTTCGTAGTATGACCTAATGATTGTTTGGATTTCCTCAGTGTCTGTAGTTATGTCACCCTTTTCATTTCTGATTTTGCTGATTTGGATAGATTCTCTCTGCCTTTTAGTTTGGCTAAGGGTTTGTCTATCTTGTTGATTTTCTCAAAGAACCAGCTTTTTGTTTCATTGATTCTTTGAATAGTTTTATTTGTTTCTAATTGATTGATTTCAGCCCTGAGTTTGATTATTTCCAGCCATCTGCTCCTCTTGGGTGTATCTGCTTCTTTTTTTCTAGGGTTTTCAGTTGGGCCATTAAGTTGTTTGTATGTGCTGTTACGAATTTCTTCTTGCAGGCACTTAGTGCTATAAATTTTCCCCTGAGCACTTCTTTCAATGTGTGCCATAAATTTGGGTATGTTGTGCCTTCATTTTCATTGAATTCTAGGAAGTCTTTAATTTCTTTATTTGTTTCTTCCTTAACCCAGCTGTCATTGAGTAACAAGTTGTTCAGTTTCCATGTGCATGTAGGCAATTTGTTATTTCTGCTGTTGTTGAGGTCCAGCTTTAGTCCATGGTGGTCAGATAGAATACAAGGGATTATTTCAGTCCTTTTGTATCTGTTGAGGCTTGCTTTGTGACCCACTATGTGGTCTATTTTGGAGAAGGTTCCATGTGGTGCTGAAAAGAAGGTGTACTCTTTTGCGTTTGGGTGAAACGATCTGCAGACGTCTATTAGGTCCATTTGATTTAGGGACTCTGTAAGTGTTTTTATTTCCCTATTTGTTTTCTGTCTAATTGATCTGTCCCTTGGTGAGAGTGGAGCCTTGAATTTCCCACTATTAAGGTAATAGGATCAATGTGTGATTTAAGCTTTAATATTGTTTCATTTACGAATGTAGGTGCTCTTGTATTTGGGGCATATATATTCAAAATTGTGATGTCCTCTTGGTGGATTTTTCCTTTGATGAGAATATAGTGGCCCTTCTTATCCTTTTTGATTAACTTGGGTTGAAAGTCTATTTTAGTAGATATTAGGATGGCTACTCCAGCTTGTTTTCTGGAACCATTTGCTTGAAAAACATTTTTCCAGCCCTTTACTCTGAGGTAGTGTTTATGTTTGTTGCATAGGTGTGTTTCTTGGATGCAACAGAATGTTGGATTCTGTTTCAGCAACCATTCTGTTAGTCTGTGTCTTTTTATTGGGGAGTTGAGTCCATTGATGTTGATAGATACTAGTGACTAACAATTGTTACTTAGTTTAGATGTGGGGTTGGTGGTATCACTGAGTTTCATTGCTTGTATTCTTTTAGTTTTTTTGTTGTGTAGTTATCTATTTCCTCTGTTTCCTTAGATGTAGTTGTTTTCTTTGGTTTGGAGTTTCTCTTCTAGTAACTTCTGTAGAGCTGGGTTACTATGTAGATATTGTTTAAATTTGGTTTTGTCATGGAATATTTTGAATTCTCTGTCTATGTTGATTGAAATTTTTGCTGGGTATAGTAGTCTGGGTTGGAATCTGTGGTTCCTTAAGGACTGTATGATTTCTGTCCAGGCCCTTCTGGCTTTCATAGTTTCTGTTGAGAAATCTGGTGTGATTCTGATAGGTCTACCTTCATATGTTAGTTGGCCTTTTTCCCTTGCTGCTTTTAGAATTTTTTCTTAATTCTGTAGGTTCAGTGTTTTGACTATGATGTGATATGAAGAATTTCTTTTCTGGTCTAGTCTACTTGGTGTTCTTTAGTTCTCTTGTATGTTTATGGCCATATCCTTCTTTAAGTTGGGAAAGTTTTCTTCTATAATTTTCTTGAAAATATTTTCCGGACCTTTGAGCCTGATGTCTTCTTTTTGTCCTACACCTATTATTCTTAGATTTTGTCTTTTCATGGTGTCCTTGATTTCTTGGATGTTTTGTGTTTGGAACTTTTCTGATTTTATTTTTTCTTTGAGAGACATGTCAATTTCCGCAAGTGTATTTTTGGCTCCTGAGATTCTTTCTTCCATCTCTCGTATTCTGTTGGTGATGCTTACCTTTGTAGTTCCTGATCTTTTCTCTATGTTCTCCAGCTCCTGGTTTTTCTCTATTTGTGTTTTCTTTATTGATTCTAATTTTTTTTCATGTCTTGCACCATTTCCTTCATCTGTTTGAATGTGGAGTCCTGCTTTTCAATGACAGCTTCTATTTTTTTGTCCATTTCCTCTCTATGTATCACTAATTGTGCCTTTACTTCTTTGGGTATAATTGCCTGCGAGACCTTCCAGGGAAAGACCTTCAGGGAGACCTTCCAGGGAAAGACTGGGTGACCGGTGATCAGACTCGCAACTCTTTCCTTCCCTGTGGGGTTTTCTTGCGACTGGGACTCCCAGTCTCAGGCACCCTTGTGCCCACCGATCAGCCTAGGAAAGTGATCAGGACATGCAAGAGTGCGGCTCCAGCCAGGAGACCCAAAGCCCGCGTTACCCGGGTTCTCTTCCAGGTTCTGGCTGGGCAGCCGAGAGTGGACCCGACCGATTCCCATGCCATGGGAGCCTTTCCTCACCTGGGAAAGACGATTGCTGTAGTTTTAGGGCCCAGAGTTCAGTCTCCTGGTCACTGCACGGAGAGTGTTGTTCTGCTTCTCAGACACAGTGTTCTCCCTGTGCAGCCATCTTGCCCCCTCCCCCCGTAAGGTATAGTTCTTAACACAGAGTTCTTGTAATTATCTTTAATATTTGTGAAATGGGCACTTATATAACACTTTTCTTTTGATACCATTTTTTATTTATAATATCTGAAGAAGTGGCTAAAGTTTGCACTCTGTAGATGCAAAACATAGTATCAGTTACTTGCGGAGTAACGTGGTTTGAACAGGAATAATAGGACACAAAACTCAACTTCTTGAGGTCATAGTCAAAATTCATATATAACTCTCTAAAGCTGGGGATGGTGTGGGATATCCAAGTCTCTGTCTCCATGAAGTGCTCCTAAAATCACATAAAAATATCTATTAACTTTATTTCTTGTGCATAAGTGTTTTGCCTGCATGTTTGTGTACCATACAAATGCAGTACCAGCAGAGATGAGAAGGAAGTATCAGATTCTCTGGAACTGGAGTTATCCACAGGTAATAGCAGACCTGTGTGCGTGTTGCTAAAAGTTTTCTTTACTGATAAGCCATCTCTCCATCCTCTATTCTTCATTTAATTTAAAGAAGAAATATATCATTCACAAGCTAATGAACGAAAGAAAAAACAAAAATTACTTTTGTTCAATCCCAGAGAACATGTTTAGTTTTTAATGTGCTTTTCACAAAATAAGTCATAAAAACCAAGCAGATAATTCTTTCAATATTTTTGTATTATACAAGAAGTATTATCTTCTAGTGTTACTATGTGTGATTTTGCAATATTATAATGTTTTTAAAAGTACAGCGAGTGATATGAAGTTATAATAATCTTGATTCATAGTATTTGCATTCACAGATCAACATAAGCATAAACTACCCAGTATGTTTTCTCTTTCATATATTTTTATGTCACTCCTAATGCTAACAATGATGAGAAGCCCTTAGAAGATAGGTTTTTTTCTTCTTATTCTATTGTAAGACATAAAACATTGTATTGTAATTGTCTGTTTACCCTACAAAAGTAAGGGCATTACTGGCAGAGAGATTATAAACCTCTTGGAAATACTAAAAATATATATGAAGAAAGCCTGGTTCATCTTTTTATCACTAACGCTATTAGCTGACCTGACGTGTAGTTAAATTCAATCAATAAAATTTTGTTGAGTGAAAATGTTTTTAAAGTGCATGTGTGAATGAAATAAAATGGTCATAGCCAGACTAAGATATGAAAGAAAATAAATCAACTTTGAGGTCAAATGCAACAGCATTGTTTATGGAACCCTCATTTAACATGCACAGGTCATAAAGCAGGCTCCCTATCTTTTGTTGGTAAAGTATAGTTAATTAAAAATGGATACACTGAATGAATAGCTGGAGCACAGAGGACATTTAGGACAGGGGAAGTACTCAGTATGTTAATATAATGGTAGACACATTATTACAAATTATACATTTGTCAAGACTCATCCAATGTTGAACATCGAGAACGAACACTAATGTTAGCTATGAACTTTTGTGACCATGATATGTCAGTGCAGGTTCATCAGTTGTAACAAACTCAGCACCTCTGATGAGGCTGCTGATAATGAGAAAGAATGTAGAGGTGGAGGCAGGGAGTACAAGGGAGCACTCTGTACTTCTAAAACACTAGCAATGACACTAAAACTGCTATAAATTTAGAGCCTTAAAATAAAAACACAGAACAAACACAGCTATTTCTAAAATAGTCATGAAAAATATAGAATGGTATTGAGAAAATGTACATGAATACATTTATATAAATTATTTAACCTAAGAGCAGAATGAACCACAGCAAACCCAAAATCCTCTTTTGTTAACAGAAACGTTAACAAATAAACATTGTTAGAGCCACAGTTTTCATGTTCTGAAAGACAGTCAGAACTGAAAAAAAACACAAAGTAAAATACAATAAAAATGTCAGCATTAAAAAAATGGCAGCATTGTCTCTGAAAACTGAGGCTAAGAATTCAAAGAAAAACTAGTGAACCATTTGTTTCCTTTTTCCTTTCTTTATTTTCTTTCTTTCTTTCCTTCCTTCCTTCCTTCCTTCCTTCCTTCCTTCCTTCCTTCCTTCCTTCCTTCTTTCTTCCCTCCCTTCCTTTTTTTTTTCTTTCTTTCTTTCTTTCTTTCTTTCTTTCTTTCTTTCTTTCTTTCTTTCTTTCTTTCTTTCTTTCTTTCTTTCTTTCTTTCTTTCTATTTCTTTATTTTTTATTTCAATTTATTCATTAGTTATCCCAATTGTAGCCTCCTTTCTCAACTCTTCCCAGTCCACTTCTCCCTCCCTCTTCCACCCTATCCCCTTTCCCTAGTCCATTGAAAAAGTGGGAGTTCTCCAACCCTGCCAACTGCCCATAGTTTATCAAGACTCATCTGGACTGCCTGGATCCTCTTCTTGTATGACCTGACAAGGCCACATCACTAGGGGCAAGTGATCAGAGTGCAGGCAACCCAGTTCATGACAGGGGCAGCCATTGCACCCCTTACTCAAGAACAAACATGGAGACTGAGTTATTCATAGGCTACATCTGAGCAAGGGGTCTATGTCTTCTCCATGCATGGTCCTTAGTTGGTGCATCAGTCTCTACAGGGCCCCCTAGGCTCAGGATTTTTAGCTTTGTTGGTCTTCTAGTTGGGCCCCTGTCCCGTCTGGCTCCTTCTTCCATAAGACTCCCTGAAATCTGCCCAAAGTTTGGCCGTGAGTCTCAGCATCTGCTTTGTTCCCCTGTTGGAGGGAATCTCTCAGAAAATCCTCTATCGTTGGTTCCCATCTTGGACAGTCTCTTCCACTGCTTCTGGTGTCTATCCCGTCTGCCATTCTGAATGAGATTTAAGCATACTCTCTAGGGTCCTCCTTGTTGTTTAACTTCTTTAGGTCTGTAGATTTTAGTATGGTTATCCTATACTTGCTTATAAGGGAATATATATCATGCCTCTTTCTGCTTATGGGTTAGCTCATTCAAGATTTTTTTTTAAATATATAGTTTCATCCACTTGCCTGCAAGATTCCTGATTTCTTTGTTTTTAATAGCTAGTAGTATGCCATTGTATAAATATACTACAATTTCTTTATTCATTCCTCCTTTGAGGGATATCTAAGTTGTTTCCAGATTCTGAATATTATGAATAAAACTGTTATGAATATAGTTGATCAAGTGTCCTTGTTGTATGGTGGAGTATCTTGTGGTATATGCCCAACTGGTATAGCTTGATCATGAGGTAGTTTTATTCCCAATTTTCCGAGAAAGCAACAAATTGATATAAAAAATGATTGAACATGTTTCCACAGCCACCAGAAATGAAGGAAGGTTCCCCTTTCTCCACATCATTCCCAGCATATGTTGTCCCCTGATGTTTTTTTTTTCAATTTGTTTTTTTTAATTTTATTTTTTGCTTATCAGTTACATTTTATTAACACTGTATCCCAGCTGTATCCCACTCCTTCATTCCCTCCCAATCCCACCCTCCCTCCCTCATCTCCACCCTGCCCCTTTGTCCCTTGATGTTTTGATCATAGCCATTCTGATTGCTGAATCTGAGTCAATTTTTTTTTGCATTTTTCTGAAGACTAATGATGTTGAGCATTTCTCCACAATTTGATATTCCTCTCTTTAGAATTCTCTGCTTAGCTCTGTACCTCGTTTTTTAATTGGATTATTTGCTTTTTTGGAATCTAATTTCTTGAATTCTTCATATATTCTGGATCTTAGCCCTCTATGGGACAAAGGTTATGTGAAGACCTTTTGTAGTTTGTAGGCAGTAATTTTGTTCTGACAACAGTGTCATTTGCTTTACAAAAGCTTTTCAGTTTCATGAGATCTCATTCATTAATTGTTGATATTAGAGCCTGAGCTGTTGGTGTTCTGTTTAGGAAGTTGTCTCCCGTGCCAATGAGTTCAAGGATCTTTCCCAATTTTTCTTCTAATAGATTTAGTGTGTCTGGTTTTATGTTGCGGTTTTTTTTTTTTTTTTTTTTTTTTTTTTTTTTTTTTTTTTTTTTTTTTTTTTTTTTTTTTTTTGCACAGTGATAGATATGGTTCCATTTGCATTTTTCTACATGTGGACTTCCAATAAGACCAGCAATATTTGTTAAAGATGCTATCCTTTTTCCATCATAAAGTCTTGGCTTCTTTGTCAAAAATCATGAAATAGCTAGAGCTGGAGAGGACAGGAACTCCACAAGGAGAGCAACAGAACAAGAAAATTTGAACACAGGGAACTTCCCAGAGACTCATACTCCAACCAAGGACTATTCATGGAGATAACCTAGAACCCCTTCATAGATGTAGCCCATGGCAGTTCAGTGTCCAAGTGGGTTACATAGTAATGGAAAGAGGGACTGCCTCTGACATAATCTGATTGGCCTGCTCTTTGATCACCTCCCCCTGAGGGGGGAGCAACCTTACCAGGCCACAGAAGATGACAATGCAGCCACTTCTGATGAGAACTGATAGTCTAAAATCAGAAAGAAGGAGAGGAAGACCTCCCTTATCAGTGGACTTGGTGAGGGGCATGCATGCAGAAAGGGGAGGAAGGGTAGGATCCGGAGGGGAGGAGGGAGGAGCTTATCGGGGGATACAAAATGAATAAAGTGTAATTAATAATAATAAAATTAAATAAAAAAAATCATGTATTCATAGGTGTGTGTGATTTTTTCTGGGTATTTTATATGATTCCATTTATCCACCGGTCTGTTTCTATGCCAGTACCATGCAGTATTTATTACTGTTGCTATATAGTACAGATTAAGATCAGGGATGGAGATAACTCCAGAAGTCTTTTTATTGTACAGGGTTGTTTTAGTTATTCTAGGTTTTTGTTTTTCCATATGAAGTTGAGAATGTTTCTTTCAATGCCTGCAAAGAATTTTGTTGGTATTTTGATGGGAATTGCACTGAAGCTATAGATTGCTTTTAGTAGGATAGACATTTTTACTATGTTAATCCTACCAAGCCATGAGCATGGGAGATTTTTTTCATCTTCTGAGATCTTCTTCAATTTCTTTCTTCAAAAACTTGAAGTTTTTAAAGTTCAAAAACTTGGGCTTGTTTGGTTAGAGTTATACCAAGATACTTTTTAATTTTTTTTTTTTGTGGCTATTATGAATGATGTTATTCCCCTAATTTCTTTCTCAGCCCTTTTGTCTTTTGTATACAGGAGCGCTACTGATTTTTTTGAGTTAATTTTGTATTCAGCTACTTTGCTCAAGGTATTCATCAGTTTTACAAGTTCCCTGGTAGAATTTTTGTGGTCGTGCATGTTTACAATCATATCTGCAAATAGTGATACTTTAACCTCTTCTTTTCCAATTTGAATCCCTTTGATCTCTGTTAGTTTTCTTATTGCTCTAGCAAGGACTTCAAGTGACATGTTGAATAGATATGGAGATAGTGAGAAACTTTGCCTTATCCCTGATTTCAGTGGGATTGATTTAAGTGTCTCTCCATTTAGCTTGATAGGCTTGCTCTCTCTTGCCTTTACTATGTTTAGGTATGTGTCTTGTATCCCTGACATCTCCAGGACTTTAAACATGAATGGGGTTGTATTTCATCAAATGATTTTTCATTGCCTAGGAAGATAATCATGTATTTTTTCTTTCAGTTTATTTTAATGGTAGATTATATTTATGGATTTCCATATATTAAACCACCTTTATATGCTTGGGATGAAGCCAACTTGGTCATGGTGGATAATACATTTGATGTGTTGTTGAATATGGGTTTTGAGTATTTTATTGAGTATTTCTTTTGTCAATGTTCACAAGTAAAATTGGTCTGAAATTCTTTTTATTTGTTGGGTCTTTGTGAGTTTGAGGGACCATAGTGACTGTGGCCTCATGCAATGAGTTTGGTAATGTTACTTCTGTTTCTATTTTGTGGAATTGTTTGAAGAGAATTGGAGTTAGCTCTTTTTTGAATGTTTGGTAGAATTCTTTGCTGAGCCCATCTGGCCCTGAGCTCTTTTTGAAAGTAAGACTTTTAGTGACTTCTTGCTTCTCTTTCCTTAGGGTATATTGGACTATTTAATTTATTTACCTGATTTTTATTCAACTTTGATAAGTGGAATCTATCAAGAAAATTCTCCATTTCATTTAGATTTTCAAATTTTGTGACATATAGGATTTTGAAATAAGACTTAATGATTGTTTGAATTTCCTCAGTGTCTGTTTTTATGTCCGCCTTTTCATTCCTGATTTTGTTGATTTGGATAGTGTCTCTCTGCCTTTTATTTAGTTTGTCCAAGGTTTATCTATCTTGTTGATTTTTCTCAAAGTACCAGCTCTTGGTTACCTGGATTCTTTGAATTGTTCTTTGTTTGTAGTTCATTGATTTTAGCCCTGGGTTTGATTATTTCTAGCTGTCCACTCCTCTTAAATGTGTCTGCTTCTCCCCACACCCCACGCTTGGTCTTTTAGGTGACCTCTTAAGTTGCTTTTATGAGATTTTTTGAATTTCTTTATTAGGGCACTTAGTGCTGTGAATTTTCCTCTTAGCGCTGCTCTTATTTTGTCCCATAATTTTGGGTATATTGTGCCTTCATTTTCACTGAATTCTAGGAAGCCTTTAATTTCTTCTTTATGTCTTCCCTGACAAAGCTGTCATTGAGTAGAGAAATGTTCAGTTTCAAAGTGTGTGTAGGCTTCTTGTTATTTCTGTTATTGTTCAGATCTAGTTTTAGGCCAAGGTGGTCTGATAAGTTACAGGGATTCTTCCTTTTTTTTTTGAACTGCAATATTTTTATTTTTAATTTTTATTAATTACAGTTTATTCACTTTGTATCCTCCCTGTAACTCCCTCCCACTCCCCTCCCAATTCCACCTAATCTCTGTCTTCCTCACCCATGTCCCTCCTCATGTCCACTGATTGGGGAGGACTTTCTCCCCTTCTTTCTGATCCTAGTCTATCAGGTCTCATCAGGAGTGGCTGCATTGTTTTCCTCTGTGGCCTGGTAAGGCTGCTACCCTCTCAGGGGGAGGGGATCAAAGAGTTGCCAATCATTTTATGTCAGAGACAGTCACTGTTCACAAGGGATTACTTCAATCTACTTGTATCTAATGATGCTTGCTTTGTGAGCAACTATATGATATATTTTGGAGAAGGTTCCATGAGGTGCTGAGAAGAAGCTAAAATTTTTTGTGTTTTGGTGAAAAGTTCTCTAGTTTTCTGTTATGTCCATTTGATTCATGACATCTGTTAGCATCATTGTTCCATTGTTTTGTTTATGTTTTGTTGACCTGTCCTTTGAAGAGTGGGGTTTTGAAGAATCCTATGACTAAAGTGTGTGGATCTATGTGTGGGTTAAGTTTTATCAATGTTTCTTTCACAAATGTGGGTGCCCTTGTATTTGGGGCATAGATGTTCATAACTGAGATGTCTCCTTTGTGGAATTTTCCTGAAGTGGCCTTCCCTATCTCTTTGAATAATTTTGATTGAAACTCTATTTTATTAGATATTAGATTGGCTACTCCTGCTTGATTTTGGAGGCAGTTACTTTGAAAACCTTGTTTCAGCCCTTTATTACCAGGTAATATTTAGCTTTGTGAACGAGATGTGTTTCTTGTATGCACCAGAATGTTGTGCCATGTATGCACACATTCTGTTAGTCGGTATCTTTCTATTAGAGAGTTGAATTCATTAATGTTGAGAGAGATTAGTGACCACTGATGTGTAGAACATTGTATTTTGATGTTGGTTATGGTAGAATTTTTGTCTACTTTTTAGTTTTACAGTAGTGAGGTAATTTCCTATGTTTTCCTGGGGGTAATTAGCCTTCTTGTGTTTTTATTTCCTTCTAGTATCTTCTGTAAGGATGGATTTGTGGGTAGGTACTACTTAAATTTGTTTTTGTAGTTGAATATCTTGTTTTCTTCACCTATGATTATTGAGAATTTTGCTGAGTACAGTAGTATAGGTAAACATCTATGTTCTCTTAGGGTCTTCATGATATCTGTACAGGCCCTTCTGACTTTCTTAGTCTGTTGAGAAGTCAAGTGTAATTCTGATGGGATGGCCATAATATGTTACTTGGCCTTTTCCCCTTGCAGCTTTTAGTGTTTTAATTATTATGTGTTGGGAAGATTTTATTTTCTGATCTAATCTAAGAGGTGTTCTGTAGGCCTCTTATATGCTTATAGGCCTCTCCTTTTAATTGGGGGAAATTTCTTCTATGATTTTTTTTTTTTGAAAACATTTTCTGGGCCTTAGAAATGGGAATCTTCTTTTTCCTCTATTCCTATTATTCTTAGGTTTTGTCTTTTCAAGTTGTCCTTGATTTCTTAGAAGGTTCGTGTCAGGAATTTTTTAAATTTAACATGTTCTTTGAAGAATGTATTAATTTCTTCCATTGTATCTTCAACACCTGAGATTCTCTTTTTTATCTCCTATAATCTGTTGGATATGCTTACTTCTTTCTTCCTTAAATTCTCCCTTTCCAGGATTTCCCCACTTTGTGTTTTCTTGAAGGTTTCCATTTCCATCTTCATATCTAGAAACATTTTGTTGATTTTCTTCACCTGTTTGTATTTTCCTCTTATTCCTTTACTTGTTTGTTTGAACATTACTTATTTCATTTCTTTCAGTGATTTAATTATTTCATCTCTAAAGGCAAAAGACAGTTTGTCTGTATCATGCTGTATTTCTTTACAGATGCTCCTAATGTTTGACTTTATCTTCCTGTATTTATTTAAACATTTTATTCATTTCCTCTGTAATCATCTTCATAAGCATATATTTAAGGTAATTTTTCTTGAATTTCATTTATGTTAGGGTTTCCAGGGCTGCTTGCCCTTAGGTAACTGAGTTCTGGAGGTATGACCAGTTGGCATGCCAGTATGGCTGGAGGAAATATTATAAGGTCGCACTCCTAGCTGAAGAGTTATAGGTATATTCCCACTTTGGAGAGGTGAAGAATCAGTCTTATCCAGAGATGAATACCTTCATAGGTTATTAAATCTCAATGGTAAATCCTGAATACACATAAGAGCAATGCAAAATGGACTCTACAGGTTCTTCACACACACCACCACTGCTACTAGTAACAATAATTGTAGAAGAGGTCATGAGTCTGAGAGGGAGTCTACAGTCTTGGGAGCAGATAGATGGAGGAGGGAGAGATAAATACAGTGTTCATGTATGAAATTCTAAATACAAATAATAGAAACTTCAGATCACATTTAACAATGTGCAGTCTCTCAAAATTGCAGTAAAATCGATTTTCATTGTTTAAAAAAGGAAGAAGTTGCTGTATATTTTCCCACTCACGTATTAATGCTAATTCCATATTTATATACAAATTGCATATGTATACTCACATTCTCTGCCCACATTTTCACATGTGATTTTTTTTAAATTTACTGTACATAAATCATATCATACAAAACATAAGGGTTTATTTTTGTTCTTCACTTTGGGTGTTAAAGACTCAACCATATTCATACATTCTTAGAGTGAGTTCCTGAGTCTACTGTCATCCTGAATTACATGAATATACTTCACCTTATTTATTCGGTTTATGTATTATAATTCAGTTTTGAGCTGTAATAAGATTTTGCTAAAAGAAACTTATTGATACAATATTCTATAATCAGGCTCTGTGTCCACTGTTCAGAGATAAGAATATTATTTCACCACTGTAATAGAAATTCACACTTATATATCCTGTGGTTTGGAAACTCTGGAAATCATTAATCTGAATTGCAAGTTTTCTGGACTTCCAAGCATACTGTTGCTGTAAATTTACAAAATAGTCAGAATTTTCTCCATGTAATTAAGCATCCAATAATGTGTTAAGAATAATGGGCTTGAATTTTTTATCTTTTATCCCCAGAAATACATTGCATTCTGGAGGCCATTACAGTAAAAACAGTAAGATATGACCTTTATATGCAAAGGGACCTTATAAAGGTGGCCGTGCTTGATGCAGCAAAATAAATATTTGACATAAAAATAACTGTAAAATAAATATGATCCCTGTTTCATGGTAAGAGTGCCGAAGACAGAGTAGTGAAACATAGTTTGCAAAAGATCTTGCCAAGTAAAGTCTCAGCTAAAAAAAAAAAAAAAAAAAAAAAAAAAAAAAAAAAAAAAAAAAAAAAAAAAAAAAAAAAAAAAAAGCAGAAATGCCTGGCACCATTTGACACAAACTACTTGTCAAACTTTTAAATTCTAATCACATTTATTTATTCACCCCTTAATTTCTCACTAGAAGACACTGTCACAGAGGTAAAATCCTATTTTTCATCTAGCAAAGTCTCTATTCAAAAGTACCCTTTCTTTTATGGATGGAAACCCAGCTCCCTTCCCTGTTCCTTTTTCTGTATCTGTGGTCTCAGTTACATAGCAGACTGTCAGTAACTATTCAACCATAAAATAAACCAAATAGATCCCAGGCAAAAGGCACCAGTTTCTAGCTAAGAAAAAGAAGGACCATGTACTGTACATGCACCTCATATTGGCAATTTTTATTTTGCCGTTACTGAGATTAATATAAATCTTAATTAATTAATATAATTAAATATAAATGATATGATCCATTTATATATCAATTCATATTATTATCATAGAAATATAATTTTATTTTAGTATCATAGTTTTTAGGAATCAGGAAATTAGTTGATACACTCTATAAGACATGCTAAGTTGAAGGCCAAGTGAAAGACAATGACATTGCATAGAAATAAAATTACATCAATCATCTACCCTAGTTTTCCTAATGGTATCAGAAAAATGTCAGTCCTGAAAAATCCAGACAATATTTCTTCAGGGACAATATTTAAAATGAGCACTGTTTATATAAGCAAAATTAAGAGAAATAGAACACCACAATACTATAAAAATTTTAAGAGCTTTCCATGTTTGAACTTAGTGCTTTACCGAAGAGCAAGAATAATAAGAATTAGGTGTGAATATTCTTTTAGCATTAATATAACATCAATTGATATACAAAATTGTCTTGGAAGAAAATTCTACTGACAATAATTGCATTTTGACTAACATTCTTAAATCATTTAAAAATCTGTCACTTACAGAAAATGAAACCAGCATTCCTGGATTTATATTAACTACTATAAATACAGAAAATATTTTTAATGCTAAAATTTACTACTCTGGTTACTTTTTTCCTATATTATTTAGAATTTTGATGTCTTTATTTTTTTATGCAAGTGGACATCATGAGCATATTTCACATATAGTGTTTTTCATTTATTTTAATTGATTGTGTAAGAAATTTTGCATTGTTTTCTCTTCTTTCAAGTCTATCAAGTCATTCCAAATCCAACTTCAATACCTATCCTTTATAAATTCAAAGGTGAGCCTTCTTCACATATCTCGAATTCAATCCCCTGGAGCCTTCCTTGATCCCATTTTCAATTGTTCACTGCTGTCCAAGTTAACTTCTCCTCTCCTCTATGCTTCTGTGACATTTAACATGAATCACTAATAGTGAATTGTTTATAGTACTCTCACAATCGCCAGATAAAAATAGAATAGTCTTTAAAATAGAATAGTACTAAAATATAAAAGCCAGAGCCATTACGCTTAAAAGCAGAAGCTTTCTACATTTTGAAGATGTTAGGTTTAAAGATGCACTAATAGTACAATAGTATAATAAACATATTTTGCATAACATTTACCCAACTCTTCCCTACATGGTCCTCTAAGGAAACAGAATAACTGAAGAAATAAATTTTTAAAATGTCGTATTAGGTCAACGGTTTTACTTGTGGTTTACCAACTTTTGATCTTCTATTTTCCTAATAATATTTCCAAGGAAACCCTACTGGCCTTTAATTTCCAGTGCCATGTTTATGTTCTGCTCTGCATTCACCACTATTGTCTTTCATGTTCTCTACAATTGTGATGGATATTGTTCCTCAATTTGGGCTTGTTCATATTTCCCTCAGTTTCAGTGAGTTTATGCATTTGTCATAAAACACCAAAGAGGCTCTTATGCCATCACTATTTGGGAACCTGATAGATGTCCATGCTTATCACTCACTATGTTGAATTTGATCACCTGATCAGGGTGGTTCATAACAGGAACTTTCAAACTATGAGTCAACATGAGTCAGATTTTATCTTTGTCAAACATACTGCTAAAATCAACAGAATTCTTTACAGCATCAAAATAACACCAAATCAAGCATTAGATACCAAAAAAAAATGTGAAAAAAATATGCTCTATTTCAAAAATATGAAAAAATGATTCTACATCCAGAAATCAATATAAGAGGAAATCTTATATTCCTTTTTTCCTCTAATAAAGGAAATCATACATCATTATCTTCAAGAAAGTAGTATTGAAAAAACCTAGTACTCATTAATGTTCAAAGGATTTTGAAGAACCACCAAAAACTGTGTGTATTAACTACTTTTCTATGACTGTGATAAATAACATAAACAAAGTCAGCTTGGGGAGGAAAGGCTGTATTTCATTGTTCAGGTGTTGTAAAAAAAAAAAAAAACAGTACAGGATCTGAAGGCATAAGCCTATAGACAGGAACTGAAGCAAAAAATACGGCATAATCTGAATACTGGCTTGTGTCTTCAGATATGGTCTCCCTCTTTTCTTACACACCTAAAGACGAAATGGCCAGTTTTGGCACTGCCCAGAGTAGGCTGAGCACTTCCTCATCAATTATCAATTAGTAAAATGCCCTGGCTCTGCTAACAGGCCAATCTTTTGGTAAAATTTTCTCAGTTGAGGTGCCCTCTTCTCAGAGAACCAGAGTATATGTGAAATGGACATAAAAACTACCAAGTACTACCAAGTAGAAAGTTCATCCTATACAAGACAATGAAAAATTCACATCTAATATTATGAGGCCTAATGACAAAATACTAATATCTTTCTCCAAGATAGCACAATAAAGATGTTCAGATTCTTCATTTATTTTCTGTTTTAAAAATATTTTTATTGATTGGCCTGCTCTTTGATCACCTCCCCCTGAGGGGAGAGCAGCCTTACCAGGCCACAGAAGATGACAATGCAGCCACTCCTGATGAGATCTGATGGACTAAGATCAGAAGGAAGGAGAAGGGGACCTCCCCTCTCAGTGGAGTTGGGAAGGGGCATGCATGAAGAAGTGGAGGGAAGGTGGGATTGGGAGGGGAGGAGGGAGGGGCTTATGGGCGATACAAAGTGAAGAAAGTGTAATTAATAAAAGTTAAAAATATTTTTATTAATTCTTTGAGAATTTCATACAGTTTTGATCACTGTTGAGTTAGACTCATGGCTATTTTTTTTTCCATCTAGTAACCTGCTTTGCACCTTTCAACACCATGGAGTATAGATAAAAGAGATTAGATTCCAGGTTTTCAAGAAAAGAATCAAGTAATCTTAACCAGCAAGTCATTTCTCCAACACCAGCGATTGAGTATCACCATCAGCTTCTAAAAGACAAACAAAAAGCAAAAAACAAAAACATCGCCACCAACAAGAACATTAACAGTACCCTATAGGGCTTAGGAGTCAATGGAACATCACTGGCAAACAACACTCCTGGTACCGGATATTTTTATTTGTTAGTCTATAATATCTAGTAGCAGATTGGTCACCCTGTTATAATAAAACTTCACTTAAACTCTCATTATATATATATATATATATATATATATATATGAACTCTCATTAATATTTATACAGAGAGAAAGGGAGATACACACTTACATAGATGAGGAAAATACACAGTACATCATTAAATATCACCTTATTTTTTTGGAGGTACCCTGCTGGTTGAGTTTGCAGTCTTGCTTGGATTGGAGAGCCACTATGAGCTTGGCATTAGAGGCAGAACTTCCACCCTTAGGTGGGGTCCCCTGCTCTCTGCTTAACTACATCTGGAGAGTGTCTTTAGAAATAGACTCCCCTAGCCACATTTGATATATGACCTCTGACACAGCTCCCTTCTAGCTCTCTCCTCCCCATGCCTGTATGTTAATTAGGCACTGAGTTCCTATTCTTATTATAGGAGTGTGCTGTATAATGAAAATCAAGTACCCTGAAGTGCCTAGTTCCAACCAATTAAGTACACCTATTCTTGGAGGCCCGAATCAAATCCCCAAAAGATATATAACCTTTGCTTTCTGAAATTAAGTTGAACTAGCCATCAGCTGTTCCACGGGTGTTTGATCCTGTTTGGTTCTCACTGGCCAGTCCTTTTTTTTTTCAGTTTTTGTAAATTAAATTTTTATTTTTCAATATTAATTATAGTGTATTCACTTTGTATCTCAGCTTAGCTACTTTTCTCCTCCTCTCCCAATCCCAACTTCCCTCCCTCATCTCCTCCCACGCTCTATCCAAGTCCACTGATAAGGAAGGTCATCCTCCCCTATCCATCTGACCCTAGCTTATGAGGTCTCATCAGGACTCCTGTATTGTCCTCCTTTGTGGCCTTGCAAGACTGCACCCCCCTCGTGGTGGTCAAAGAGCCAGACACTGTGTTCCTGTCAGAGACAGTCTCTGTTTCCCTTACTGGGTGACCCACTTGGAGACTGAGCTGCCACGTGCTACATCTGAGCAGGGGTTCTAGGTTTTATCCATGAATTGTCCTTGGTTGGAGTATCAGTCTCAAAAAAAAAAAACAGAGAGAGAGAAAAGAAAACCCTGTGCCCAAATATTTTGGTTCTGTTGCTCTCTTTATGGAGCTCCTGTCCTCTCCACATATTTCTATTCCCACTTCTTCCATAAGATTCCCTGCACTCTGTCCAAATTTTGGTTAAGAGTCTCATCATCTGCTTTGAAACACTGCTAGGTAGAGTGTTTCAGAAGTAAGCTCTTGTCCTGTTTCCTGTTTTCTCCTTCTTCTGATGTCCATCCCATTTGTCTTTCTGAGTGAGGATTGGCCTTTCCTTCTTGATTCTCCTCTCCCACCCATCCTGACTTTGTGAGCTGCTGAGAAGCAGGCCCCAGGCAAGAGAACCAATATTATTAATTAATTAAATTCTTTATTTAATAATTAAATTGTGTATGTTTGTGCCAGAACATTCACACATGTGCCACAGTGCACAAGCATATATCATAGAACATCTTGTGGGAGTTGATTCTCTCCATCCTGTGGGAACTGGGGCTTAAACTAAGATTTTCAAATTTAGCATCAAGCCATTTTATCCTCTAATATAATTCATCAACTTTAAAATTTTTAAAAGTATTTTAATAAACACTAATAAACATGAAATTATGCAAGTGGCCAGTACCAATATTAAAATGAGTTCAAAACCATTTTCCATGAGATAAATGCAAATCAAAACCACAAGACAGCTGTGGTGCTTTCCTGTAATTCAGCAGGACTGAGACAGGGTTTCAAGTTGGACGCCAACCTGGGTAAAAATTGTGTGTTCAAAAAACGCCTGAGCTACATAAGTAAATAATAGACATGTAGTATATTTATATCTATATACACATGTGTTTATGTGACTGTAGGACAAAGATATGTTAATGAAAGTTAAGAACACCCTAAATAGGAGCAATTTAAGTATCCATAAACTAATTAAAACTTTGATATATCTACACAATGTCATAAAACACCATTTACTTATATTAACCTCGAAAACATGATAGTAATTGACAGAAGTCAGAGCACAAAATACATAGTGCTATCTAGTGTCCAGCTCCACCAGATGAATATGAAAAATATGCAATTCTGTGGAGACAGCAATTGGATTCGTCCTTATCTTTGGATGAAGTGAACTTCACGAATTATTCTTAAAACATTTAAGGCCTCCTTCTAAAGGAATTAAAATGTGTCTAAACTTTATTAAAATCTGTAGTGTGGGAGTTAAATCACACTAAAACCCCAAGAAATAAGTTAAAAACGTGCTAATGCAATTTTGACATACAAAAATTCATTTCTAAATAATGTATTCTTTTTTTTTTTGACATGTGTTGTTCTGACAAACATACATCCTAGAATATGAGACAGTCAAATACTTGGATATCAAAATAATAATAAAGTCCTGTGAAGAGATAATCTTGCCTACTAGAAGAGAAAATGATAATTTCATAATAAAGTAAAAAAAAGTTTTTTTAAATGTTCATACCAGCTTTATTTTTAATAGTCAGAATCTGGAAACAACCCAGATGTCCCACAGTGTTAGATTTTAATGACTGAGTAAAGTTCATTGTATTTATTTATTTGTTCATGGTCATTAGGACATATTTGGCTATTGTGAAGAATACCACAACAAATAGAGTTTACAGTTGTGCAGGGATTTCTCTAATAAGAGGACTGAGTTTTCTTCTGTATGTATTGGGATACAGTCTACCTGAATCATATGAAAAGTTTATTTATCTTTTGAATCTTCATCCTGGCCTCCACAGTGACTACACATTTACATATCCATCTCTGCTACAAAAAGTGATGGCTCAGTGGTTACAGGGACTGTCTGCTCTTTCAAAGGACCCAAGCCCAATTCCCAGCACCCACATGGCAGCTCACAACTGTCTGTAACACCAGTTCCAAGGGATCTGACACCTTCACACTAATGCACATAAAAAAATAAAAATTTTAAATAATTTTAAAAAGGGCTGGAGAGATGGATCAGCCATTAAAGGCTAGGCTCACAACCAATATATATATATATATAAAGTTTGTTAAAATAGGTACATCACACCAGGACAAGTCTCCAGGGGAAGAATCTTTGAATATTTTATTAGAAGTATTAGGAAACTGTAAAGAAATTTGCTGTGTATTTTTTAGCAAATCGTTTATTATAATAAAATTTAAAAGAAGAGCATTTATGAAAAATGTATTCTACCACAGAGGGCCTTTGAAAGACTCTACTGAGCAAAGTATTAAAGAAGATGCTGAGACTCGTGGCCAAACTTTGAGCAGAGTGCAGGGAACTTTATGAAAGATGGGGGAGATAGCAAGACCTGTAGTGGATAGGAACTCCACAAGTTGAGCAACAGAACAAAAATATCTGGGCACAGGGCTCTTTCATGAGAGAACCTAGAACCCCTGCACAGATGTAGCCCGAGGTAGATCAGTCTTCAAGTGGGTTCCCTAGAAATGGGAAAAGGGACTGTCTCTGACATGAATTCAGGGGCTGGCTCTTTGATCTCCTCCTCCTGAGGGGATAGCCTTACCAGGCCACAGAGGAAAACAATGCAGGCAGTTTTAATGATATCTAATAGGCTAATATCTGAGGGAAGAGGAGGAGGTCCTCCCTAACAATGGACTTGGGGAAGGGCATGGAAGGAGAAGAGAGAGTGAGGGTGTTATTGGGAGAAGATGAGACGGGGCTACAGCTGGGATACAAAGTGAATAAATTGTAATTAATAAAAGTAAGTAAATTTTTAAAAAAAGAGAAAGTATATTCTTTTATCATTAACATACACTGGAAAGATGAATGATACCATATAAGTCCTCAAACCAGACAGAACACTGATAATTTTACACTGGAACCATGAACAGGCTCTCCAGAGTTTTAAAAACCCTTCTATGACTTTGATATTTAGATGGTAATATAGGAAAATATCACACTAAAAAAGCTGGGATTGATGTAATTTAAATTTTCAAATTACTTAAAAATAATGGAAAGATTCTGAAAAGTAGCATGGATGATTACACATATTGAGTGTGATAGAGGGGATAGAAGCAAGGACTCTCTGTCCATACCACTTGGATTACAATTCTAACTGCACTAGAAGACTTAATGTGGAGCTCCTATCCTTTCCCCATCAGACTAACTCCCCTTCTTTCTTATGATTCCCTGTACTCTGCCAAAGGTTTGGTCACGAGTCTTTGCTTTGAAAACACTGCTAATTAGAGGCTTTCAGATGCGCTCAGTAGAC
>REGO01000364.1:331350-388290 GCA_010120015.1 Rhombomys opimus | reverse complement strand
TCAGATGTAGCCTGTGGTAGCTCAGTAACCAATTGGTTTCCCAAAGTTAGGGGAACAAGGACTATTTCTAACAGGAACTCAATGAAGATACCTGATAAAACAGGATCAGATGAATGGGGGTGAGGTCCCCCCTATCAGTGGACTTGGAAAGGGGCACAGTGGTGATGAGGGAGGGAGGGAGGGACTGGGAGGGAATGAGGGTTCAGGACTCGGCTGGGATACAGAGTTAATAAAATGTAACTGATAAAAAAAAATAAAAGAATTTTTTCCACCTGGACTTATAATACTCTCTCCAAGTACCAAAGATAAACTAACAAAATTCCCAATCCCAGATATAAGAAGCCCTATTTTGTGTTGTTGACCATTGGCATCAAAGAAACTCCTACATTGAGCCTACTGTTGTTGCCCTTGATTATCCCGCAGTGCTGGAATGTAAATCCATATTGCTGAAAATAACACCAGTTTCAGAAACAGAGCCCAGATAGAGACCCCTCAGCTGGGAACTGACCCTATGTTTCCCTCCTTGCAGACTATCGCAGTCACGGTACAGGAAGATACCATGCAAACATTCAAAGGAGGGAGGCATCCAGCAGTAGTACTTGACTATGATACCCATAAACCATGCCAATAACAAGAATGGAATGATAAATCTAAGGGTCTTATACTGACATACATAATTTGGTGGTAACCAGCTGCTCTCTAATTTGATTTGTCATTCCCCACAAAAGAGTTACTATGCCTGGTGCTAAAAACCAAACAACAAACAAATAAGCAAAAAAGCTAGCTGACTACTCAGTTCTATTGAAGTTGTGGCTACTAGACAAGAATCTACAACTACTGGTTTACTAAACTAATGTATTCCCTAACAGTTTGTCTTTATACCCATACATAAGTATAATCCTCACCTCTCATTAAGTGAACAAATCTTGGCAACAAATGAAAGAAGCATTATAAAGAGCCACAGCCAAAAATGCAGAGATGTGGAGCAGTGGATGTGCCTATAAAATACGTCTGCTCCTCTGGTGCAAGGATTTTAAGAGTCATAGGATCAGGGATTTTGTTGTAGGATTGTATCTCCTAGGAATATTAGAAGCTATACTCACAGAGTCTCAACAACATGAATTCCCAAATATGAACTGGTAAAGGAAGGTATCAATAGACAAACCAGAGTAGACAACTGAGAAAAGCTAAAGAAGGGTGTTGTAGCCTTTCCCAAGGAAGAGCACATCAATTAGTTTTCCAATGTCATACATATATTATATATACTGAACAAGTTACAATTAGGAATATACAAGCTACCAGGGAAGAATTATGAATATACAGCTACCTAGATTCATGGACAAGTGAGTAGACTGAATTTGTAAACATAGGCTTTCCCAGGAAATAAAAACAAAACAAACAAAAAACAGGTTCTGGTGGTTTCACTAGTCAATTGTACTTAAAAAAAAGTATCACTCCAATCTTTTACAAAGTTTTCTAACAATTTGAAAATAAATAGAAACTTCCAAATAAATCTTATGTAAGCAGTTTTGTCTTTATAACAAAACAAAATATAAATACTTTATGAATATCACACCCGAAAATAATCTTGATATAATGGGTTTAAAACTCCTCAACAAACCAACAGAAAACTGAATTAACAATAAAAATAGTCGGGTTAGTGGGATATATTTGTAGGATACTACAAGGAATCATTTATCTCACCAATCAGTAACTGTGATATAGCACTTTTAGTAGAGTAAAATATGAAGTCATGTGATCATCAAATAAGTAGAGGAAATTACTGACAAAATTCATCACAATCATGATAAATATTTATAAAAAGTTAAATTTGTTGTAAGTTCATCACATCATTATTTACAAAAGGTTTGATAAGAAAAACACCAGAATGTCCATCGATAGCTGAATAAATGCAAGAGTGGCATTTTCAAATTTAATGATGTCCTTGTTTTTTTTCAATTTTTAAAATGTATTTATTTATTATTTATTACAATTTATTCCCTTTGTGTCCTGGCCATGGCCCCTCCCTCGTATCCTCCAAATTCCACCCTCCTTTCTCTTCTCCTCCTATGCCCCTCCTCTAGTTCACTAATAGGGGAGGACTCCTCCCCTTCTAGCTGTCCCTAGTCTATCAGGTCTCATGATGTCTGGCTGCATCATCTTCCATCATCTTCCTCTGTGGCCTGTCAAGGTTGCACTGCCCAGATGGAGGTGATCAGAGAGCCTGCCACTGAGTTCATGTCAGAGACAGCCCCTGCTCTGCTTATTAGGGAACCCACTTGGAGACTGAGTCTATGGGCTACATCTGAGCAGCCGTTTTAGGTCCTCTCCATGCATGGTCTTTGGTTGAGGTACCAGTATCTGCAGGGCCCCCAGGTGCAGGGTTTTTTGTTTTGTTTTGTTTTGTTTTTGTTTTGTTTTGCTCTGTTGGTCTCCTTTTGGAGCGCCTGTCCCCTCCAGTTGAACCCCTATTGGTCCAGTTTAGTTCATTTTGTAGGTTTTCTTGTCCTTGACCTCTCTGGCTCTTTCAACCCTTTCCCCTCTTGTTTGTTTGTTTGTTTGTTTGTTTGTTTTCCCTAAGGTTCCCTGTGCTCAGCCCAATATTTATTTAGCTGTTTCTGCATATGTTTTCATCAACTGCTGGGCAAAGCTCTTCAGATAACAATTATGTTAACTTCCTGTCTTCAGGGATGACAGGATATTAATAATAGTGTAGGCGGTGGGATCTCTTTCGTGGCATGGAACACAAGCTGGGCCAGGCTAGTTTGAAGCTTTTGTGTGTGGGTTGGTGTCCTCCTCCTGTCCACTGGAATTCTGCCTGGCAACAGAAGGTGGCTCTTTCAGGCTCCATATCCACTGCTGCTAGGATTGTCAGCCATGATTTTTGAAATAAGTATTAAACAACTAATAGATACCTATGGTTGAATAAAAAGAGAGTGAAAGAGAAGATGGGGAGAGAAAGGGGAGAGTAGGGGAAGGGAATAAAGTAGCATGGTAAGGGGGAGTTCGGGAGAGAATCGAGGGAGAGCTAGAGAGAGAGCCAGCAAGCAACGAAGGATTAGGGGAAAGAAGGAATGAGACAGCAAAGAGAGTATATTTAAAGGGTTATTGACAATGAAGCAGGGATTTGAACAGTTATGGACTAGCCTTCAAGGGGACCTGTAAGAAGAGACAGGCATCTGGTATATGAAAGAGAAATAACTTCAGTTTTGACAATATAAGTCAGAATTATTTGGAAACTCTGCAAAAGAAGAACGTCACTAAGATAAGCATTAGGTGCACATTCTTCCTCCTGCAACCATGATTTATCAGTGAAGAAGAAGCATGATCATGATCGATAGCAGAGTATACACATTGTACACCTGGTGTCACCCATGGAAATTTTGGGTTTCTTAAGAGTGAAAGTCTGTCCCAAGCATTTGTGATCTGTCATGTAGATGCTTCAAGGGACCTTTGGTTAAACTTCTTTCATTAGTGGTAGCATAGTTACAAAACAGTGTAAAATTGACTTAAGCTCAAAGTATCTCCAGTTTGAGTCATGACTGGGCAAATTAACAGCAAGTTAGGGTACATTAAAGCAGGCGAAAGATGAAAAAGTGCTTTGCAAAAACTCAAATATCATAAATACATAAAAGTATTCCAAGATTTTAAAGACTATAGTTAAGTTATTTAAACAGTGAAGTGAGAGCAAAATTTCTTTCTAGAACCACAAAATTATTTTGATAGGAACAATGCTATATAATCCCTAGGATTAGGAGACTGACTAAACTATAATGTGGCTTTTCTGGCACAAGATCTGTTCCCAGAATAACTTCAAAGCCCTTTAAGTGTCTGCTGAAAGAAACTCATTGCTGTCAACAAAATTTACTGTGTGTTGTAACAAAATCTGCCTCAAGGCTGGTAATCATTTGTTAAAGCATTTGCTTTAGGAAGCAATTATAAATCTTTTTTTTCAGCCTCTTTGAGATATAAGCAAAAGCAAGACCCAGTCAGTGCAGACATCTAGAGAAGTAACTCTGCTTTCTCTCACTTCCTGTGGAATTATAAACACTCACTTGAAAGTGGATGTTGGAGCTCAGGAGACAGCTCAGTTGGTAACCTTGAAAGTCCAAGAATTGGCATTCCATCCTCAGCACTCACATAAAAGCTGACAGCAGTAGAATGAGTTTGTAATCCTAGCACTGGTGAGATAAATTCAGGTAGGTCCTTGGAACTCTTGGGATACACAGTCTACATAATAGGTGAGTTTTATTTCAGTGAGAAGCCTTGACTCAGAAAACAAAGGAAATAGGCCCCACGGTATCACACTTGAATGTGACCTCTGACCTCCACACACAAGAACACCCATGTATGATTTTAAGCACACAGCCTTCATCCCCCAGCATGTATGCTATACACACATAACTAGTTAGTAAGTTAGTTAGTTAGTTAGTTAGTTAGTTAGTTAGTTAGTTAGTTAGAGAAGCTGTCTTGCACTACTTTGGAAAGCTTCATTTGTGTAAAAAATATGTCCTTTTCCCCCTTGTCTTGTGGTAAACTGAGGCACACCAACTCTCCTAGTCCAGCTAGTCTTTGATTCTCCTGTGCTGCTGCATTTTACTCTCGGCAGCATGAAGTTCATATTCATCCTATTTTGCTCCAGCCTGAAGGAATCTAAACAAAATATGCTTTGTTTTTTTATTCTTAGTGGTCGTGAACACTATGTAACCATGAAAAACACAATTCCAATAATATTCCTTATTGAAAACCAAAAAGACCAAAATCTATAAACTATTAAATCAGAGTAATCTAAAATCATGAAAAACTGTAATACTGAAAATATCAACTTGGGGGAAAAGTAATTTAAAAACATATTCAGAAAACATTTACTTATGTTACAGGTCTTTTTATTTTTTTGTAAAAAACAGGAAAATATGAAGATACCTTATAGGTCTCCTTACATAATATGAGAGCTGAACAACATATGTTTCTGGAATCATGAAAAGTAACACGCTAACATTATCTTCACAGACTTAAGGATTGTAGAATAGTTATGCATGTTCAGTACACTAAAGACTATAGAGGCTGTAGCTCTGATATCCATGGGAACAAATATATATATATATATTACATATATATCATATAAACATATATATGTCTATATGCAATAATATATGCAAATATAATTATATGCACAATTATAGATTGCATATTCATTATATAATACATATTATATATATACATACATATATATTATATATATACATATATATATGTATATATATAATATGTATATATCTGTTTCAGAGAGTCACCTGTTTGTTTTCTTTTTATATTCCTCGACTTGAGACCTTCAGTCTCTTTAGGCCTCTGGAGCATGCACCCACACTGAAGGCAGAGCCTTCTCCCCTATCTAAACCAATAGCACCCACAGTTGAATCTCCTTTAGAAATACTTTCACAGAAACATCTATAATAATCTTTCACTGTGCTCCTGGTGTTTGTTCTTGTTGTCATGATGGCACTATTTAGTGCACAACCAAACACGTACCACCTGATTCTTCAAATGATGATAGGTATGTGCTTCTCTTCTACAGCTTTAGTCCAAATGGGTATTTTGCTTTGGAGATATATTTTAGGATTTCCACAATCCATATTTTAACCTTTCATGTTTGGTTCTTAAGCTCTTTGGTTCTTAAGGTTCAGTGTAGTGTACCTTAGGACCACAATTGCCCAAGCTTTTCAAACTTTCAAACTCTTCTTCTTGTGAATACGTTTATGGTGTGTGTGTGTGTGTGTGTGTGTGTGTGTGTGTGTGTGTGTGTTTGTGTCTGTGTGTGCGTGTGATGTGTATGCATGTGTGCATGTTACTGAGTATATATGTGATTACACACTTGTTATGGCACATGTGAAAAGGTCAGATGACAACCTCCAGTGTTAGTCTTTGCCTTTCACCCTGTTTGAGACAGCCTTTTGTTTATCGGTTTCAAAGCAAGCCTTCAAATTATCTCATGACCATCCATGATCTAGTCCAATCAGAGACCGTTTTGGGAGTGGTCAAGAGGAGTTCTGAGAAAAATCATACTATAGATGATGTAATGCCATCTGTTCTCTCATGTTCTTCTTCTGTGCTTTTCTAAAGAATGGAAAATGACAATAAGCTGAGGCAAACAACTCCTAGTTCAGCTGTTCCATCTTTGCAGATTCATAGTCTTTCTGTTGATCAGTTTTCTATGAGCCTTGGCTCCCAAAGACTAACCTGGTGGAAAACATAATGAGAACTACTGTTTTATTTAAAAACTAAATGGGATGAGTGACAAATAGAATATAAATGACACACATACTACTTTGAGGACCACCTATAGAAAACAAAACTCATTTGTATTCAGTGTCTTATGTAAAATGATATAATGTTTGAATATAAACTGTATAGGCATATACTTGTATATTTTAAATCATTTGTAGATTATGTATAATATATTTTACACACTATTAAACTTATCTAAATAGCTGTTATCTACTTTAGGGGGTAATGAACTTTGCATATTTGCTATTTGCCAATTGGTTTTGACCTATTTTTGATCCAGTATTTCCTCTATTGTCCCAGTCATCCCTTTGTAATGCAAATCATATCTTCACCATTAAGTGTTAGAAATAAGTAATTAGATTTCTGATTTCGTATTGAAGCAATGTGAGCAGAACTTATAGATGGAGAGCTTTAATTGTATCCACTCCATACTATCTACGTTTTTCCATCCATAGAGGAAATAATATATTCTATACTTATATTTCTAAGTGAAATATAGAACAATGGTGTGCAGCATGCAATATGATATACAAAATCTATGTCTCTGTTTTATTAAATTTTAATGTTTATGTAGATGTCTAAAAATAAATCTCTGGATATTTAGGTGTTACATGAATGTAATGGATTCAGATAAGTATACATAACAACGTTTCTGAACAGAGTAAGCCATTTCTATTGATAACTGACACTGTGGTTAAAATGTGTTCTAGCAAGCATTGCCAGTGTGACGGTATTAATGGTATAAAGAGGTGGTTCCCTTTAAAGGGCATTAGCACTTGACAACTTCATGATACTTCGTGAATGGCATCAAGATACATGCAAAAAGAGATGTCATACAGCTTTCAGGTCACTTGCCCTCCCAACTTCTGGCATTTTAGGAAAGAATCCATTTTTGGTAGGGGGAGGATCAATCTATAATAAATAATAATAATATAGTAGTCATAGTAGTAATAAACAAATATCTAGAGAGAAGAAAGCAGCTCTTGTCAGACAACCAACTATAGAGTAATATGTAATGCATTGTCAAAAAACAGTAACTGAATTGATCAAAATGCTCATGCCTTCTTCTGGGATTTATCCTCCACAACTGAGAGAAAATAAATTTCTGTTTGTATAATTTATTAAGTCTATTATATTTTGTGTTAGCTGTAAAAATGGATTAAGACAGGTAGTATTAAAAAAAGTCAGAGAAAGAAGTTCCTTAATATATATTTTATATACTTCGAGAGAGAATTAATCAGAAATTCTGAAACCTTAAAGATATTTTAGAATAAAACATGGCTAGTATTTGCATAATCCTCATATATTAAGAACAGATAATAATGATATTTTATTATTCTGTATTTGAAAATATACATAGTTACTCAAGGAAATAAATTAGATTTTTACTGTTCTCTGGAGAAACCTAATACTGAAGATGCATTAGGGAAAATATCAATAATTTTGTTTTCAAATATATCAAAATCTATTGTTCAATAGAAAGAGGATTTGAGAGAAGAGTATATTTTTGAATTCTGAAATAAATTACTAATTTAGTTTGTCTAACCTAGGTTATCCCTCAAAGACTAATCTAAATTTTTATACAAATAAAATGAATCCTCAGTATAATTGCATGAAGATCTTATTGCTAACAATCCTTGTCCTGAAAATCCACTGATTTTACCAGTATAAGTTATTTATCAAAAGAGTGTGTTCTTATTTCAAATCTTCCAGTCACAAAAATTTATTGTAAAACAATAGAAACTAAACCGGTAATGATGTAGGTATGTACAAATACATGGGTTGTTGACAAGATCACCAGAAATAGATTACCTGAAAGTGTTAGTAAGATGAGTCATGGTAAAAAAAAAAAAAAAAGAATATTTTGTGAGCTTTGTGGAAAGAAGGCATAAAGTAGATGTTTCATATAGGACTGAAAATTGGAAAAGAAGGGGCAGAAAGATTGTGAGAACCAGAAGTTATGGAGGACTACTGAGAAGTAGTGTTTTCTAGACAACACTGAGCAATTGAACTCTTCTTATCATTGCAGTTTTGGTTGCCTGTGTAAACTCAAGGCAGTCAAAGTTCAGCATAGGTGTGTGGGGGGGACTAAAAAAATGTCATCTCTAGCCAAGGAGTTTGACACTTAAAAGCTGCTGAGGAAGTGAGAGTCAGTTTTCTTCTCACAGGTAGACCCTATTAGGACACAGGTCCTTCAGCATATGGTCCTGCAACCCACTCACATGAAGACAATACTGATCCGATTTGGTGGGCTGTGAAAAGAGAGTATAAAATTTTGGTAGGAATTTGAGAGGTGGTAAAGACCGCATAGATGTAGAATGCAATCTAAGCACCTTTCATGAATGTATGAAACTGTCATTGCTTAAAATATAAATAAGTAATCTAGAAAATATTCTTTATAACTTTGGGGTTTTTAGTTACTTCTTAAAAATCACTTTTATTAAGGAAATTATGAAATTTGCAGGCAAATGTTGAGATCTAGAAACGATCATCCCAAGTGATGATCCCAGTCTTACCAGGCCACAGAGGAGGAGAAAGCAGCCAGTCCTGGTGAGACTTGATGGGCTAGGGTCAGATTGACGAGAAGGAGGACCTTCCCGGTCAGTAGACTTGTGGACATTCCTTGTAGGAGAAAAGGGAGAAAGGGTGGGATTGGGATGTGAAGAGGGAGGGATTTACCGCTGGGATACAAAACGAATACATTGTAATTAATAAAACAAATATATTCATTAAAAATAGCTATTGCTATGACTGATTTTCAGACCAACCTTTGGAATTTGTATCAATGCAAATTTATTTTTTAATTTAAAAGTTTAAGGTCTGAAGGATTAAAGGCAAAACTGGTCATATAGTATTCACTTAATTACTATATTTAATAGTAATTAGGCAAACTGATGCATATTATTTTAACTGCATGCTAATTCATTAACATTGATGCACATATGTTTGCCTTTTACAAACAAAAGGTGAGAACTTTAACAACTATTATAATGCTATAAGTTCAGAAAGTGATCAAACCAAATTTAAACCAACGTGAACCAGCTATAAGACATGTACTCTTTACAGCTGCAGACCACTTTCAAGCTTTGAGTTGCTAACTAAATTCATCAGCTCCAGTTTGCAGCTATGAAAATGTCACTTCCAATTTTGTTCATTCTCCTAGGAAAACATGTTTCTGTTCTTTTTGCCCCTTCTTTGCCCAAACATTGCAAAACATATTAAACATTGAAGTACAGTGCCAGCAGTTAATCAATTCTAGGTTTCAACTTTTTGCTGTTTAAACCACAAAGCTATAGATATTATCACTTTAATTATTAATATGTTCACAAATCTACTGCAGAAAATTTGTCTCTTCATTTTTTCTGTATCTGTATCTGTTTTCTTCTTTGTTGTGTTGCAGCTTTTGAAAAGATTGCAGTATCATAGTTCTTTAAGACTAAGTATCATAGTTTAAAACATAACAGACTAAAACATAACAGAGACTATAGGGAATTTATCACTGCAAATAAATACATTATAACATGTTATCAATCTTTAGTAGTCATCATGAACCAACAGACTTCTAGTTGTGTCTACATTATTGGAATACTGTGTTTGGCACTGAGAAAATAAAGCAACTGAAAGAGAATTATTGTGACACCTAAGTTCATATGCAAAAAGGCAAACAATTCAACCTACAACAATTGCACATATTACTAAATCATGAGAGAACACAGCCCTAAAAGAGAAAAGATCCACAAAGGCAGCAGCTTTTTATTTCTTGCAATGTGTCTTAGCACTTAGAGTAGATCCTTTGCATATGAGCTATGCATGATTGGTGAGTGGTCCTCCACAAAAATGTGGTGAATGAATACATCATTGAATGGATGACCAAATGAGGGCTAATGAAGCACAGACTCAGACAAGTTGAATTTTCCACACAGGGATATGATGAACTTCACAGAGGTATTTTGATGCGGGCTTAGGTCTTCAACTAGAAAACAGATGGTACTTAGTTACAGCTAACTGTGAGTTGCACTGAAATTATTTTGTTGCTGAAGTCACACTGTCCCATCTGTGTGCTGCTGTTTTGAAGAAATCATTGTGAAATCTTAGCACACAGGATTTCACTATGCCCCCTAGAAAAGGTAGTGAGTTTAGTTCAAATGTAGATATAAACGCATTACTTATAGGACTTCAGAATTTGTTTGGTCCTTTTTCTGCATTTTTTTTTCAGATTCCACTTGCCTGTCAGACTTCCACCAATCTTCTCATAAAAACAAATTGTACAAGTGGTTATGCTCAATACCATTCAGTGTCCTTCTAGCTCTTTTAATGCAAATGTCTCTCAAAGTTTTTGATTGCCCACAAATGTAGACAAAGAAGGAATGTTATACTTGTTCATAATCTCGAATCAATCCTTTCCCAAATCACCTGTGGAACCCTCTTGATTTTTAGTATACAGCCACACTTATAGCATTGATGCATAGGCCAGCACATCTATAGTATGGCTCTAACACATAGCTGAAAAAGTTATTAATTATCAGGCAATGTATTGCAGGTTTGCTTGAAGGAGGAAGATCTTAGGAAACAAAGCGAGTGAGGTGAAAATATTTCCAATTAGTAAAGTGATCTTAGATTGGTGCTAGATTCTACATAACTCCATAAGAAATTCTAGATACATGATGCACCACAGCTGAGTCCTGCCTTGCTATGACAGGGAGAGAATGCTGATCTTTGTCAGTTGTACACTATATTTTTCTCCAGGTAAGGGAGAAAGTTGCCTTACAGGGCAAGCTGATTCCACTTGCTTGGGAGCAATATTTGAAATAAAGGAACAGTGATGTGCAGCTGGCTGTCAGCATTCATCACACCTTGGACATGAGTATGCCCTCTCATTGAAGGGCACTGGGTAACATAACAAGTGTGTTCTACAGAAAAGTTCTTGCCCTGCTATAGACCTCTTATATCTCATGTAAAGTTTAGGATCCCCAGCCACAACATCCACATATCTGTAGTTAGTCAGGATACGGGATAATCAGCATAGGAGGGTTAGTGGGTAGACCTAGGCTTTGATTTCCTCAAAAGCACTATTGGAATTTACCATCTCCCTCCATCAGATAATACAGGTCTTTGTCAATTTAGGCTAGAACTGCTACAGATAATCATACCAGTTGTGTATTCAAGGGTATTGCGTGCCATATTTTTATCAGACACTTTTTCGGGGTTTGCTGATTTTCTCTTAAAAATTGAGCAATAGCAAATATCTCCAGTATGTCTGTTCAGCTTTAGAAACACATTAGAGAAGTTGTATTGTTTATATGATTAATTCCTAATTAACAAAATTTGAAGCTGAATGCAATATTAAATGAATTCTTTTTTTTAAGGGTACTTCAGTATAAGAAAGTTTAGAGAGAGCATACAGAGCTGATTGCAATTTGGAGTATTGGACCTAGTATCTGGAAACTTACATAAGTTACTTAAAAAAAAAAAGGCAAAATATGTTGTGCAAATGTAAATGTTTCCAAATACTTTCTGCATTTATGTATATGAATCTAACATACATACCTGCACATGTATAATAAAAATGTTTAAATGTATGCACATACCTGTTTATGTGTATGTAGGTGCATGTCTCATGAATGTTTATAATAAGATGTAATCTTTTTTTAAGTAATATACCGAGATGATTGGCAAAGAAAGGTGATATTGATAACATCCCATTCTTACTAGCACAACGCTTTAATAAAATTTCACTTCATGAAACACAAAAGCTCCAACAATTTACTTTTACATCTTCAGTGTTATTGATTTTGAACAGTCCATATGCTGTCTTTTGTTCTTTAGAATACAAGATGCAATTATTGAAAAAAAAATCAATAAAATATTTGAGCACTTACTCTGACTATAGTTTCTTATTCTGACTATACTTCAATTTCCCAAAGAAAACAAATTATTTACATAAACTTTGCTTGTAAAGGAAAATAAACTAAAGTCAGTGTTCTGGCAAAATTCCCAATATTTACTTCAAGCATTGCATAAGATCTGATGATTAAATTATTTATAAATTTACTCTCTGGGACATCTGTTTTAGGATTTCGAATGTCAAAGAGATTGGCTAATCTATAACAGTGTAACTATCAGTAATTTTTAAGGATTCATCTCGACATGTGCCAGCAATATCACATAACAAGAGGAGCTGCACTTGGGGAACTGCCTAAACTAAAGTGTCCATGCTTGCTCCTTATGCATGACTCAGACTGTCCTGCAGGCTTGCAATTAGCCCATTAAAAATATCCAAGACACAAACAACCTTGTTAGCATCATAGCTTTATCATATCTGCTCAGCTCTTATGGAAATAATGAAAGCAATGCTTCCTCTCAGGCTTCAAGACTTAAGACATATTCATTTCAAACATGCATATTCATGAGGTTCATTTCTTTTACCTTATCTGCCCCTGCTTTTACTTTCCTAAATCTAATTTTGGCTTGTGGATAATACTCTGATATTTTGAGTGTATCCTTGGAAAAGACTAATGCATAAATTAACATAAAATAATCCCCGAGTTGCAGTTGCATGCTAAGCCATCTGTCTATTTGAAATGGAACAGCTTCCATTTGATTGGATGGACATTTTCCATAATTTTTGTGTAATTATAGTCCCTACATAAGTAAAAACAAATAAGGAAGATGTGCACAGTGGCTGGTGGTGGTAGTTTCAGCTATGTGGAGGCCATGGGATTGTGGGTCAACAATTTGAGCCCATAGATGTAAGTCCTTCCTGGGGCTGAGGGCAAGAGCTTCTGTCAAAAAGTAAAGTGCAAGACAACTGAGATTAGTAGGAAATCTCTAATTTTCTAAATAACTGAACAGCATAGTAATATCTAAAGAATGATTATACCAATACACATGCCAATGAAGATAGTAATATTCTCACAGGACTTCACATCTAGAAGAAGAATTACAGGTAACAGATGATTCCTGGGTAAGAGAGAATCAGTCTTCTCCAGGGAAAAAGGCTCCTGATAGATTAGCCAATCTCAAGTGGTCAACGCTCAATGAAGAGCACTAAACAATCTCACCAGGTTTTATTTACAAACTTACTCAATACATACACACAACAAATATAACTACATAATAAGAAGCCATTAATTTGAATAAGAGTGGTAATAACATGGAAGGAATTGGAAGAAGGAGATGAAGGATGCTGTGCATACAGTACTCATATAGGCAATACTAAAAAAGAATTATTAAAAGGAAATAAATAAAATTATAATGTAAAACTTTCAAAATTTTAGCATTTATTCTATTGTACTCAAGACAAAATAAACAGCAATAAGGTAATAATTATTTAATATTATATTTTTACTTAATTATTACCCATTAATTTGATTAAAAGAACTTTTCATACACATCACTTCTGCCCTTGGATTGTTTGAAGAAATCAATGTTGATGTGATGTCAGAGAAGGTGATGTAATCACTTTGCCAAAATTAGATAGTTTGATACTAGAATAGGTATTGCTGGGCCTCTCAGGATCTATTAATGTATATTCTTCGAGGAGCTTTAACAATACAGAGATTACCAAATTCTGAAAGATTCATTTAAATTTCTTCATTCACTGAGGAAAAATGTTTAAATTACAAACTTTTATTTATGCAGGTGAATTCAAACTATATTCAAGTTACAGCTTTGAAACATCAATAACAATCTATTGTATATTTTCTCTCCTATTTATATATATTTTTTATATTTAACACAGCTTATGACCAACTAGAATAACTGTATTTCTGAGACTACTTTCCATGCAGACCTAGAGTGGCATCATCAAGTTTACTTACTGAGTGCATCAAAATACATTAAAGGGACTTTTCATTTACTCATTAGGTGCATGAGAAACTGAGATTCATGTCACAATCAACGTTTGTTTTTACAGTGCTGTATCAACTGATTATACACAGGTAATTCAGCCAGCTTCTGAGAATGTTAGTCCTCTTACAGCCAAAGTAGTTTAAATTCTTATTTTCTTATGTAGTTACACAGACTACTACATTTCTAAGCAAAATGTTTTTGATAACATTCGAAGCAGAGGCAGGCAGTAATAACCATGTAGTATGAACAGATAAAAGTGTGTGGGATATAGAAAATCAGGAGTTCTATCAAAATACTATGTTGAAATCAACAATAAATAATTTCTTACCATTTTATTTCAAATTGGACATTCAACCTAAGATCTCACACATGATAGGGAAGAATATTGCCCTTGAGTTTGACCTTCAGCCTTATTTTTCATCAGTTGTTTCTTGTTTGAGATAGTATATCATTAATTTTCCCTTGCTGATGACATTGATTTTGTATCCCAGAGAGAACTGAAGTGAGGTTTTGAGCCTCCTAACTCAGCCTTAATAATAACTGGCTTTTCTCCACCAGATATGACATTTATTTTCTTTTTTTCTTTATTAATTACAATTTATTCACTTTGTATCCCCCCCTGTAGTTCCCTCCCTCCTCCCATCTCAATCCCTCTATTCCTCCACCTTCTGCATGCATGCCCCTCCCCAAGTCCACTGATAGGGGAGGTCTTCTTTTCCTTCCTTCTGATCCTAGTCAATTAGGTCTCATCAGGAGTGGCTGCAGAGACTATCTCGGACATGAACTGATTGGCCTGCTCTTTAATTACCTCCCCCTGAGGGGGAGGCAGCATTACCAGGCCACAGAAGTAGACATTTATTTTCTTTTAACCAATTATTTGGATATTTATTATGAGCAACTAGTTTAATGTATATATATATATATATATATATATATATATATATATATATAATTTAACACAGATGTAAAGATATAAAGACTTTCAGATGAATACAAAAATAATACCTGGTCCTTAGCCTAAAGGATTTTCTAACCTAAACTGAAGAATATTGGATCACAGTGTAGCATAAGCTATGGAGATGAGGAGCCTGAGAGAAGACATGTGGTCATGGCCTGGAGGGAGCTATGGGTACACTGTGTTTGGAAATAGTATTAGGATTCTGAGAAGTAAACAAGGGGTAAAGACATTGCTGTAAAGTAAAAAGAAAAATCATTGTTACCTGTCCAACAATATTTTTTTTAATTTCCCTAGAGGAAGTAACATACTCTCTGAAATAAGAAAGATGATACTAAAGAGAAAATATTAATGAATATATAAATACTACCTGCTCAGTTTGCTCAGTCTACATGCTGTTACTTGGATGCATGTTTTCAGGATGACCATTTGGTGTGGGATAATCAAATGATGTGTTCTTCCTCGGGGAAGACTATTTCTCTTCCTTTCAGTATTCTTTAGTTGCCTCTAGTTCTTTGTATAAGATTGAGTCCTCCAGAGCTTCCTACCCCAACTATCTACATAAGCATGTCTACTGGTGTCAGCCTTATTCAGCTCATGTTTACATAGCCACGGTGGTGAGACTTTTGTAGGGGTAACTTCTAACATTTCTAGGAGATACAGTCTCACAACAACCTCTCCATTCTGTATTTTTTTTTAATTTGAAGTGCTTTCTTCACAATGTATTCATTATGTATCCTGATTGAAGCCTTCAACTCCCCCAGTCTCACCCTCCCTCCCTCTTCCCCTCATCCCCTTTCCCTAGTCCACTGAAAGGGGAAGTTCTCTATTATTGCCGTTTCCCATAGTTTGTTAAGTCTCATCAGTACTGTTTGGATGCTCTTTCTATGTGGCCTGGCAAAGTTGCATCATCAAGGGCAAATGATCAGAAGTGGTCAGCTGAGTTCATTATAGAAGCATCTCCCGATCACCTCACTCAGAGATCCACATGGAGACTGCACTGCCAATTGGTCACATATAAGCAGATGGTCTAGATCCTTTCCATGCGTGGTCCTCCATTGGTGCATCAGTCTCTGAAGGAACCCCTGGGCTCAGAATTTTTAATTTCGTTGGTCTCCTTGTGGGGCTCCAGTCCTCTCCATGTGCCTTTAATACCACCCTTCTCTTCCTCTATAAGACTCCCTGTGCTTAGCCCAAAGTTTGGCTGTGAGTCTTAACATCTGCTTTGTTCCCATATAGGGTGAAACCTTTCAGAGAACCTTCTATAGTAGTCTGCCATCCTGTTTCCCCACTTCTGGCATCTATCCAATTTGCCATTCTGAATGAGATTTAAAAATCCTGCCCTGAGTCCTCCTTAGTGTTTAGCTTCTTTAGGTCTGTAGATGGCTGTCCTATAGTATAATGCTAATACATGTGTATTAGTGAATATACACCATGGCTATCTTTTTGTTTCTGGGTTACCTCACTCAGGATGATCTCTTCTAGTTCCATCCATTTGCCTGCAAATTTCATGAGTTCCTTTTTTTTTTTAACTGAGTAGTATTGCATTGTGTAGATGTACCACAAGTTCTGTATCCATTCCTCCGTTGAGGGACATTTAGATTGGTTCCAGATTCTGTGTATGACAAATAAAGCTGCTATGAACATAGTTAAGCAAATACCTTTATTGACCGGTAGTGCATATTTTGGGTATATACCCAACCATTCTGGATTTCACAATCTTTCTGCCACCTCTTTCGCAATGACTTCTGAGCCTAACATCCATGCCTTATATTGTAGATATATCAGTTCAGAATGGGATCCAAAACTTTGCATTCTGATTGGTTTGGAGTTTCTTGCAGTGGTATCCATCTCTTTAAAAGAGAGATTTTTCTAGATGAGGGATGAGGACGATATTTATTTTTAGATTTAATGACAAATGACAAAGATGTTGCTGTGGTTATAATGGACTGGTATAGTTAAGTAACAACAATCAAAGAAAACTAGGCCAAAAATTTAAAATAAAGCAAGAGAATGAGTTCTGGGAAGGTTCAGAGGGAAAAGGACAGAGAAAAGTTATAGAAGTATAATCTCAAAAAATAGAAATGTCTTTAGGACACCATCTTCTGAAGATAATAATGGTGAATATGTACTACCATAAATCAAAATGAAGATTAAAATTTTCTAGGGAAGAATTGATGAGGTTTAACTGAAACAGAAGCAGTAAAGAAAGAGAAAATAAATAAGGTGACTATGTAAGAGTTGCCATATCAACATAATATAAAGTTGGGTTGAAATTGTGAACGTTTGATAAACTATATCAAAATTACTGACCAAATTCATAAAGTCTTTGTTTAAATGTAATCAATATGCCATACAGAACCCACAAATTATGTTGTTCAGTCCAATGAGGCCAGACAAATGTCCACTTCCAAGCTGGAGCAGATAGTCTAAAAGTTCCGAATGAGTTCATACCTAATTTCAGTGAGAAGATGCCTCAGGAGCAAGGTAGATGGACTTGCAGAATTTCTGCAGGAATCATCTCTGAGACATGTTTTATAAAACAAGAAGGAAGATTCTTACTAACAGAAGAGCCAGTCATCCATAGCAGCAAAGGCAACATCACACACATTTGCATTGTTTTTTTTTTCTCTTCTCTGATTCACTTCATACATACTCCTTACTTGTAACCAAGATAATCCATATACAGACTCTTCTTCTGTACTTTGTTTGTAGGCAGAACTTCAATGAAGGTTACCGCAGACATGAAAACTTGCTAAGTTGTGCCATGTTTGTAGATCTCTGTCCATAGTCCGTAAGACACTGAAAACAGTAGGATGGCATTTGTACCACAAATCCAAAACAGCAAGACAAATGCAATTTGATATGCAAGTTGTAGGATGAGAGCAGCCTCTTGAAAACATGAAGAAACAAACATGAAGATACACTCTAATGTCCCTGACCCAATCAATTTCTTAGAAATATTTTACAGAAGAAAAATGAGAATAATATAATATATGAGTAGAAGAAACATGAGGAACATTAAAGGGAAAAAAAACAGAAAAATTGATAGAATTGTAGGTATGTTAGTATATGAGGGAGCAGAAATAATGGAATGAAAAAAATTGCCATGACCAGTGAAATCATATTCAAAGTACAAAAGTAAAAATAGCTGCAAATAATGAAGAAACCAACAGATGAAAAGATAGGGACAAGAAAGGAGCAGGATTCACATTTCCACTTGCCTTAGCTCCTCACCCTGAAAGTACCCTCACAGTATTCTTCCTCACACTCCAACTCTTGTCACCAGACAGGAAAAAAAAAAAAAAAAAACACTTAAAACTTTACCCATGCTGTGTTCTTTAACAACACTCTGGAACAAAAGTAAGCTCACTCCAGAGCTATCACACTGTTCTTTGTAAACCTTCCCCTTTAATTTCAGCCCATTTTCATTGATTCTGCTATCAGGAGAGCAACCAGAACGAATCATCTGAGAGTCACGACATTATGCAATAACTTGAAAATACCAAGCACTTTAACATAATTATCTTGTCTAAAACAGTTTAGCAAACAGAAAGTCAAGCCTGATGGTTTATGCTAATAGGTCTCGGAAGCAATCATATTGCTTATTTTATTATTTCTCTTTCTTATGTGTCTTTCTCTGAGTGTTTCTAACCTTGGAAAAGGAAGGAGCCAGATGCAACTTTATTTGGTTTTATAAAACTTGATGTTAAATCAATGTATTGTTATCCCCAAAAATAAGAGAAGTAATGTTTGCAGTTACAGGGTTGGGAAAGGTGTCTGATGTATGATTTTAACTCAATTACTGAGTCAGAAACATAAAAAAAAAATCATAGTTGAATGAAATAAGCAGCAGAATGTTGAGACAAAAACTATCATCTGTGAAAATAATACCTGACTCTAAAAAAATTGTCTGAACCATAGATTAGCAAATTGTCAAAGGAAAGACTTCATAGTATACACAGCTTCTGGGGCTGTGTAGCCTCATCATATCTAATGCCATCAGCAATGTAGGAGCACCTGATAGAGAAAATTCATGTATTTACTTTCAAATGTGATGTCATTTAAAGGCTGACTAAGGAAAACACTAAGTAATTGTGCATGAAGACAAATAATTATAGCAGGGTTTCATAGGCAACACACACACACACACAATATTCTGGCTATTCCTCGAGGAATGTTCACAGGGAGGACCACATGTAGAAGGACGGGGAAGATAGCAGGAATGGGCACAGTTCAAATTATGCTAATTTACAGGGCATTAGGCATCATATGTAGTCCTCTGAAGCAGACCTGTTAGTTCAGACCTGTGTAATATTAGATCAGACAGGGATCATTAATACCTCTTAATTGATTAATATGCATTTTAGGTCTTCTCCAAAATGCTAATGAATCAAGGAAAGGAACAGTCTTGTACTGAGGTAGTCCCCAAGGAGGGATAAGAACTGAAAACTAAAAGCAATATTTAACTCTATAAAACCATTATTCAAAGAAAATCTGATAGATTATCCATGATTTTAGTATATATCACTCTTTATACGCTGATTAATATACAGCAGTGTTTAGATTTATGTACAAAAAGTATAATACACAAACAGGTGATGCAGTTGATCTAGAGTTTCTACAGGAAAAAAAAATGTGAAGCTTAGCAGATGTGTTACTTACTTAGCTATGACTCTCACAAATTAACTTACAGGAAATAAATCAAGGGACAATTTTTCACTCATAGTTGAGGGAACAGGTCATCACCGTAGGGAAGACATAGTGGCCAAAGGCTGTTGGCTTTTACCTTGTTAGATTGTGGAGCTCATAGTGTTGAATAGTAGAACTCAGGTTGCTTTCTCCCTTATCCCTTCATACTTAGCCTGAGATCTTAGCCTACATTATGGTGCCTTCCACATTGAGGATTCTGTTTTCCTCAGTTAAACTGCTCTGGAAAAACTGTCACAGGCATTCTGAATGTATGCTCCTTCATCACCCTAGGTGTTTTTTGTTGTTGTTGTTGTTGTTGTTCTGTTTTGTTTTGTTTAATTCATTTATATTGAAAATCAAAGGTAATTATCTCAGTAGATAAACTGTGGCCAATTATAGACAGCTGGTATGAGAGTTACAACTGATAATGTCTTCTTTCTTTTGTAATTCCACTGACCTTGTAGCTTGTCTGGTAGCATTATCCAAATCCATATCTTTGTGAGATCTCAATTCATGTATATTATGTGCTGTGTAGGTAGAAATAACTTAATTGTACAATAACTGTCACAATTGGATGAGGTAGTTGAAATCACGATCCACCTAAATCAATTATGTATAGTAATTTTGCTCCTATTTTGATAATAACAAAGATTACTGTAGCTCCACCTCCCTAGATGTGTAAGTATATTTGTACAGCATGGTGGTGCATGCCTGATTTTTTTTTAATTTTTATTTTATTTAAGTTTATTTACTTTACATCCCAAGCATGCACCTCCCACCTCTCCTCCCAAATCCCCTTTCCCTCATCCCCCCTTCCTGTCTCCCTTCCCCACTCCCTTCTCCCTCCCCTGTATTAACACTCCCCAGCATATCAAGTTACATCAGGACTGCATGTCCTTATCCACTGAGGCCACGCTAGGTAGCCCTACCAGGAGAAAGTGATCCAAAAGCAGGTAATACAAACCATGTTAGAAATAGCCCCCTTCACTCACTGGAAGACCAACAAGAAGACCAATCTTCCCATCTGCCACAAATGTGCATGACTTTAACCCCAGCATGCAGGGAAGCAGAAGCAGAGGCAGATGTATCACTGTGAGTTCCAGGACAGAACAACCAGGGCTTCACAGAGAAATCCTGTATTGAAAAGAACCCTCCCCAAAAAAAGGATCCACAGTAAGGAGTCCCAATCACCCTGCCCTCACTGCTGAGCTGCTGTTCAGATATCCTGCTTAGTCAGCGGAATGGGATACAGAGCTAAACAAAGAATTCTCAACAGGGGCATATCCAATGGCAGAGAAACACTTAAAAGAAATGCTCAGTGTCCTTAGTCATTAGGGAAATGTAAATCAAAAAGACTCTGAGATTCAACCTTAAACCCATCAGAATGGCTAGGATCAAATCTAAAGGGACAACACATGATAGAGAAGTTGTGGAGAAAGAGGAGCCCTGCTCCATTGCTGGTGGGAATGTAAACTTGTACAACCACTCTGGAAATCAATCTGGCTCTTTCTCAGAAAATTAGGAATAGTGCTTCCTCAAGATCCAGCTATACTCCTTGGCATATACTTGAAATATGCTCAACCATACAACAAAGACATTTGCTCAACTATGTTCATAGAAGCTTTATTAATAATAGCCAGAATCTGAAAATAACCTAGATGACCCTCAACTTAAGAATGGATACAGAAATTGTGGTACATTTACACAATGGAATACTATTGAGCAATTAAAACAAGGAAATTATGAAATTTGTAGGCAAATGGATTGAACTAGAAAGAATCACCCTGAGTAAGGTAACCCTGAAGCAGAAAGGCACACACCTATTATATGTGGATATTAGACATATGCTCACTTATTAAAAGTGGATATTAGATATATAAGATAGGATAAACATACTAAAATCTATAATCCCAAAGAGGCTAAACAACAAGGAAGACCCTAGGAAGAGGTTTAATCCTCATCAGAAGGGCAAACAGGATAGGCCTCAGAAGCAGGAGAATACAGGAAACAGGACAGGAGCCTTCCACAGAGGGCCTCTGAAAGATTATCCAGCAGGGTATCAAAGCAGATGCTGAGACTCAAGCTAAACTTTGGCCAGAGTGCAAGGATTCTTATGGAAGAAGTGGGAGATAGAAAGACCTGGAGGGGACAGGAACACCAAATGGAGACAAACAGAGCCAAAAGATCTGGGCCCAGGGTGTCCTGCAGAGACTGATGAATCAACCAACCACCATGCATGGAGAGGACCTAGGCTCTCAGCTCAGATGTAGTTCATGGGCAGCTCAGTCTCCATTGGGTTCCCTAGTAAGGGGAACAGGGTCTGTCTCTGACATGGACTCAGTGGCCAGCTCTGGCAAGGTGGCCTTACTAGGCCACAGAGACAAAGGATCAGACAGTCCTGATAAAACTTGACAGGTTAGTAACAGATAATAGGGGAGGAAGACCTCTGCTATCGGTGGGCCAGGGGAGGAACATGGGGCGAGGGAGGGTGGGACCAGAAGGAGATGAGGGAGGGGCTACAGTGGGGATGCAAAGTGAATAAAGTGTAATAAATAATAATTATAATAAAGAAAAAAAATAAAAAGAGTATTTGTCCTTAAAGTTTTCTGACTCATGTGGTAAATGCTACTCACCTAAGTACCAAAGTAGTATTTTGTATTTCAATAGAAATTGGATGATCACCAAAAGTAGTATTTTCCCTTAAAGTACCAATAGTAGTATTTTTTCCAGAGCCAGGACCTTTGGTTTCAGTGACCAAAGTTATAAGAATAATAAGGATAATTTGGAAATCTTGCTTCTGGTAAGTGAATATAATGGCTCATGAACCACACCAACTCCATGAAACAATACTTTAAAATCCACATGGTAGCCTGATCTGGATATTGACTCATATTCTTACATGCACTCCCAACTCCGAGCTTCATCTTTGCCTTATGCTATCAGTCTGATGGACTTTGCCCAACATAGTTTGTTATATGACTGAAGAAATTAATAATCAGTGGGTCATTTGTATGCCAGTTCTGCTCTTAAAAAATAGTCCCTTGAATTGAACTGACGATAAATGGGATTACATACCAATGAAGCACTTTCTCAGTGGTTAGCTGCAGGAAGGGCTTTGAAGTTAAAAAAGATTCACATAAAGGCACACTAGAGTCTAGAACATTGTTTTGTGTATTTTCTCTGGTAGGTGGATTTTGATGAGTGTAATTATGTGACCTGAATGTCTTAGTAATTTTAGTAAATCTTAGATATTTCTATCCCCTTTCGTTTGTCCAGTGTTGTTGCCCCTGACTTTCTAAGTACCATCTCTATACCTATGTATCTTTTCTCAGGTTATTTATAGTTCAAAACAGTGAATGACTTCTGACTGTGTTTTTTTCTCAATTATTTTATTTTTTATTGATTACAGATTTTTTACTTTGTATCTCAGCTATAGCCCCCTCCCTCACTCCCTCTCAATTCCACCCTCCCTCCCTCATCTCCTCCCATGCCTCTCTCCAAGTCCACTGATAGGGGAGGTCCTCCTCCCCTTCCCTCTGACCCTAACCTATCAGGTCTCAACAGGACTGGCTTCATTGTCTTGCTCTGTGGCCTGGTAAGGCTGCTCCCCCCTCAGGGGAAGTTGGTCAAAGAACTTTTTCTAAAGGACTAAAGATTATCAGTGTTCATATTTCCACCATTATTTTTTTTGAGTTAGCAATTTCTCATAGTTTTCTTTAACATAGAAAAGGCTCATTCAGTTGCTTATAGCATCACGGCAATCCAGTTGGCAATTGGTAAAATATTTAATACCTGCCTGGCCACTTTGTTAAAAATACTTTCTGCTTTACCAATAATCACTAATACAGCCCTTTATTGCCACTTGAGTGGCAAATGATCCTTCAAAACACTTATACTGCATTCTTTTACCCCAGAATATTTTTGTCATTAAAAAAAACACAAACAAACAAACAACAACAACAACAACAACAACAAAAAACAGTATGGGGAATCTAGAAAGATGGCTCATGCTTCTTTTTCATAGGACCCATGTTCAGTTCCCAAAATCCAAATGGAAGCTCACAACTGTCTCTAGCTCCATTTCCAGGTAATATAATGTGTTCTTTGCCCTCCACACACATTAGGCACCCCTCCAGTACACACAGGGTTATAACAGAACACTCACATACATAAAAAAAAAATAATAATAAAGGTAAAAAATCCAAACAAACAAAAAACAAAACCTATTTGAGTTCCTCAGCCACTTCCTCTCTTCTTTGCACGTTGCCCAGGATTTTATCCCACATGAAAATGCCACCAAAATTTATGGTTTTTTTTTATTTCTGCCTTAGTTAAATTACTCTGTAAACACTTTCACAGAATGCCAAAAGTAGTGCTTCTTCATACTGTACCTCTGAGGTTAATATTTGCTTACCAGACTTTGTTTAAGGATTACTGTTGAAGTTATCACCTAAAAAATGATGATGGAAGCAAAAGCTGGGTTGGCTAGAGGGAGAATGCTGGCTTTTTTTAGGTATGAAAAAGTCTTGATTGTCTACATGAGGCAATTGCTAACTTGTATAATTCATCAGACCTGTAACAAGGACTGGCAAAGAAGATATTTTTTTGGAGCATAGTGCTGGCCAGTTGTTAGACTAGATGTAGATTAACCTCTTGAGTTAGTACTTTGGGAGAGAGGGAAGGTAAAAGATAACTGCTAACAGCAAAGCACGTTATAACAAGTTAAATAGATATGTTATGTTCTGAGGATATTTAGGAAGTAAGCCGCTGTTTATAGTACTGGGAAGGACACAATGACCCTCTGTTTCAACCAGATTGGAAATACCCCCTTCATGAAAAATAGGTTTTTGATGTCTGCCACTGTTGCCTGAATATCAATACTGAGAAATTTAAAAGATTCTTAATTTTTCATTAAATAATCTGTAGTTATCGTATTCAAATGAAACACTGTGATATGACAATGAGTCTATTTTAAAAGTCAATAAATAGCTTAGAGAACAGATGGTCAACTACAAAATACAGTACTGTGTATACTAGAGACAGAAAACAACACTCAAAACAAGTTATATTCTACACACGGAGCTGATTTAGAAAGCTCAGACCACTTTCAGTTTTGCCTCCAGTGGTAATGCAAAGTCTCCTTTAGGTCATTCTCAATAAATCTCCAAAAGACCTGGCATCTCTGGTGTTTAGTGCCTATGAGTAGCTGGGCTCAAGAGGCAGCAGCAGATTAACTCAAATTAAAAATATACATCAGTGAATAATAAAAACCATGGAAATATTTGTAGCTACAAAATGTCTGGCATATGATAAGATTTGCAAGTAAATGGACAACTTAAAACCAGATTTGGGAATCAGATAGGAGGCTGCTGTATAACCAGAGTTGGATGTGCCTTTACCAATGTAGTAGATGCTCTTAGAACTGACAGTGTGGGATGCAGAAAAAACTCTAAGAAAGGTGGTGGAATTGCTGTTTAGCAATGACTGAATCCAAAACTTCCATTTCTTTTCTAAGTACATGTTATGTTTCATGAGAATATTTGATACAGTTTGGTTGTTATTGGTTTTTATTCTCTATTGTCAAGCCCACATACAACTCTTTGTAATCCCTATGGAACTTAGTGGGAGGTTCCTAATGTCATTGCCAGTCAATAGGGCTCTGATTAAATAGTTATAAAATTTGTAATTTCAATACAAGAGAGTGGCTCTTTTCAAGTACTTTTTTTTGTGAATATACTAAGATCAAACTAGCATTCTCTGATTTAAATTTAAAATAAGGCAGAGTGGGTACTTTTCATGTTGTTGTTTTTAAACAGCATGAACTCTGGCCAAAAGCACTCCAAGCAGTAATCTGACTGAGTCACCTGCATTTCCTGGTGAAATTGCAAATTTCAGCACAGAGAAAAACTATGAATTCTCAAGATATTAATTAGCTAGCTTTGGGTAACAGGCGGGTAAGTGGCTGAATGTGGAGCCCCCTAGATTTTCTGATTTTCCGTACTCAACTGTAAAACATCAAAAGTAGAAGAATGTTTTACTGAGCCTTTTGATTCTGCTTTGAATCTCTAATATATCATTATTATGTTTTTATTTGTAACAATGAAGCCACTAAAAAGAAATATAAGTACTTGTTTTTTTTTTCCTTACCATTTTATTTCTATAAGTCTTCTTTTCTGACTGACTACCTATGCCTTTCTTATTAACAGATGCAATGAAAAGGAAGGGAGGAAGAAAGGAGGGAGGAAAGGAGGAAGAGTGGGAGGAAAAGGAGGAAGGAGGGAGAGACAGAATGGGAAGAAGTATAGTAATGTTCTTCACAGGCTCATTTGTTTTCATATCTAGTCCCCAGCCTCTGGTATAGTTCTGGGAAGTTGTAAAACCCTTGTGACTGCTGTCTACATAAAAGAAGCAGACCTTAACCATGATATTGTCTCCTGTTTGAACCCAAATTCTCTGCTGCCAGGGACTTCACTGTAACTTCCCAACGCTACAGTTCTGTCTGGCATATCCACCATGCCTCCACTACCACAATGGAATATGTTCTAAACTATAAGCCAAAACAAGCATCTTTTCCCTTAAGTTGCATATGGTCGCTTTTTTGTCCCAGTAGCGAGGAAGGTGAGCAAAATAGTTTGTCAATAAAATCTAAATCATCTAAGTAATCAATCCACCAGATCATTTGCTTTGTGAGAGAATATAGAGTTCAGATGTAATTTTTTTCCTACTATTTAGAATGGGTTTTTTATTCGTAAAACTGTACAGTGGGGAAAACTCAAAGGAAAATACAGAAATTCTACTGCCTATTTTTACTATCAATTACCTTCTTATTTCAAGGAATTCCTTTTCCTAACTTGGAATGAAAATATTTCTTTTTCTGCCTGGCTTTTCCATTTACAACACAAGTCAGCTGAATCTTCTTACATCAATTCTTTCAAACATTTTTTTAAAGCCAAATTGTCAGTTGGGTATGAAGTTAAGACAAAAGCAGCAAAGTTTTGAAACATAGCCTGTACTATACGATGACACTGGGAGAAATCATGCCCTACATGATGACCAGCAGCTTATGATCAGAGAGTTGGCTCCCCATCTGCAGAAGAATGAATAAATTGATATACATTTTATACTTTGCCGATTAAAATGATATGTGTGAGGATGCACTATTGACTTTCCAGAGGAACCTGGTATTCATGTTTAGAATGTGTAAATCAATATATTTGCAGTCATTATAGTGAAGAATCAGATAGAGAAGAGTTTATTGTATTGTCAGTTTTCATTTCAAGCCAAATAAATGCCTAAGGGTTCACTTATAACCTGGCTTCTTCCTTGGTCATATTTTTAGGTCTTCTCCAAACCAATGTGGACAAAAAAGCCCAAAAGCTTGAACCTAAGTATATGTAAACTTCCATAGCCAAAGGGACCTTGTAGATATAAAAGGGATAATTAAGATCATGGTTTTTTGAAATGGAAGAATGATCCTGGATTATTCACTTGAGCTTAATGAGCTCACAAACGTTCTTAAAAAATGGTAGAAAAGAGGGTAAGAGTAAGGAAGGATGAGTAGAAAGGACAAGAAAGATTTAGATACACTGAACAGCCATGAAGAAGAAAATGACCTCTCAGCCAACACAGCAGGAGAGAGCAGGTTGCTGCTTGAAACCAGGAGAGTCCGCAATTCATCACAAGAGCTTCACAAAAGAAGGTAGTCATGTAGACACTTTGTAGATGTCAGATCTCTTGAACAAGATAATAAATGTGTGCTGTTTTCGGGCTCTAAGTTTAATGGCTACTAGCTACAGAATTAATTGGGGGGGGGATTGTTCTGAATCTCCATCTGTGAAGAATGAATGTCATTCCTTACAGAAGTCTAAGATAATAAGTCATAGACTCAAACGATCAAAACTCTGTAGGTTATAACAATTAACATACTACACGGAGATACTACACAAAGGAAGATTTATAGTTTTGGTTGCCATGGTGATTATTAAAGCTACATTTATGTACTGAATCACTGAGAACAATATGAGTCATTTTGTATAAAAGAAATTAATGCAACACATTCCTATAGTTCATTATAAGTTCATAACCTTCTGAAACAAGCATTTGTTTTTCATGTTACTATGCTGTGAGTATATTGTATGTATAATGTATAAAAGAGAGATGGGGAAAGAATGAGAAAAAGGAAGAGAGAGAGAAATTTAAAGATTTCAACAGTAATAGAACAGATTATCTTCAAATTCCTTCCCTTAAAAGTGCACTTCAGTCATTTGTTAATTCATATTGTCATTTATGAATATTCATGATTTCATTTCAGCAGAGCTGTTGCTAGGAAATGTTTTCAATCTGTCTGTCTGTCACTAATATGGGAGTTGTGTCCTGGGTTTTCCAGATTTCTTGAGACCTTTGCATCTCTTACTATTTGATCTGCTCTCTTTGCTTTTGACTCTTCTTTTTAAATGAGCTCTTCCCTTAGCTGTGTGTACTAGGGTTTATGGAACTGAAAGTAATTCATTTTTCAAGGAATTTGCATTAACGAGTGTTTCAGGACATCATATTTTAAATTGAAAAATCTGTTGATGGAGTTGTAGTGTCTTTGAAATTTCTAACTTAGATTTGTAATACACTTTATAGTTCCCTTCCAGCATAACATGAGACTCAGAGTTGTCATTTAGAGTTCTGACACCAACAATGCCTAATACATGCAATCTAAAGGAAGATTGTCAACCTGCTTAGTGTTTCTAGCCTCCAGTGTTATTATTATTTTTTTAATCTAAGGACAGGTGGAAATTGGAATGCACGATTGCTTGAAAATGAAATTATATAATGAACATTGAAATTAATAATAGTAATACATTAGCTATGAAGGGAATAAATTTTATTATTACTGTTATTAGAAAAGTTCATGAATACATGCAAAGATTTAGTGACTCACAGCAATGAGCATACATGGCCTCACTGTTTCTGTGAATCGGGATTTGGTCAGTCTCAACAGTCTTCTGGCTTCAGTATTCTGAGAAGGCTAACATCTAAACGGTATCCATTGGGAAAATTACACTTACAAGATTATTAGATTTTACTGTTGTTCACCCTCAGGTCTTCTAGAATAATGTGAGATGGCCTCAGTCCCTCATTTCTCTAACCTCAGGGGTACACTTAGCTCTTTGCCACATGGACTTCTCTTTAGCTCAATTCGCAACACGGTAACTCTTTCCCCTCAGAACAAGTAAATCCATATCAAATCCAGAATATGAGCCAACATCCCTTTGTAACTTAATTCCAGAAGTGGTATTCTACACCCAGTTGCATGGCATCCATTAGAAAAAGTTGTGAAGCTAACACCACAAAATAGAGAAGATTAAAAAAAGCAGTAAATTCCAAGGAGTAGAATATCATCACCATTATAATAGAAACTGGTCACAAGCATTCTTTTCAAGTTCTAAAACATCCTTCACCAAAATTCTTGTCACTCAGCAAGGTATTTTTTTTTCATTAAAAGGAGCCTCTGATAGTTTGCTGAAGGCAAAATAGACACACAAATCCAGTTTTAAGCCTCCATTTCCATATACACTTGAATGCATATATTCTTGATTATTTTTGTATATGAAGAACACTTTATAACTTCTCTTGCTGGGAAGTCTTATATAGTGCTGGGCCTGGGTAATGGAAAACACCAAGCTGCAAAGTTTTGCAAAACAGTTGGTTTCAAGGGAAAAACAGATTAATGCTCTCTTAACTATGACTGCACTAGTGGGTACAGCATGCAATCATGACTTCCAAAACAATTATTTTGAATTTAATAGCTCTCCAACTCTTTCTCTGGTGCTGCGACAAGACTACTGATTTAATAGTGCACCAAGCTGCTATAAACCAGAGGTTAAAACCCATGGTTAAATGGCGCTGGTGTGGGGTTGAAAGCTATCGCCACACGGATAGTTCTCAGGCTGCAGGAAGGTGGAAGTGGGAGGGTAACATGAGGAAGGGGGTAAAGTGAAAAATAGAACAAAGAGGAAAAGCCAACAGGCAACGGAGCTTTTTAATAGCACTCAGATGCTGCCAATTTCTCTTTTTCCTTTTTTTCCCCTTCCTCTGCCTTTCCCTCCCCCCCTTTTTTGTCACTTGGAATGTTAAATTGAGGTGCTTTTAAACCTCTAGTTTGTTTTGTTTTGCTTTCAGTTAAAAAGTGAAAATTAAAAGACAGTGGGAATAAAATGTAGCATGAGCTTTTGGCAGCTGATGGATGAAAAGCCCATTACCCATAATCATAATAATACAAACCCTTTGGACAATGCCGAGGAGGAAACCTCTCACAGGAGAGGGGCTGGAAAAGTCCCAGGCTTGGCAGACCCTGGGGCTGTCACCAGAATGAGATTGCCAAACCCAGAGGGAGAAGCATTAAAGGCTGCCAACATGGTGCCCTCTGAAAGCTGTACTCTGCAATGACAATGGAAGGCAGGAGAATGGAAGGTGTGCTGATTGGCAGGGGTGGGAAAATGGAGAAATAGGATGCCTGCCCAGAGGGTCAAAACCTGGGAGCAGAGAGGTATGAGAGGTAGACAGAGTTACACAGGAAACCCACATTGCAGAGAAGAAATGTATATCTGATCAGAAAGCAAATAAAGGAGTGAGCTAAATCTTCAAATCCAAGACACACACACACACACACACACACAAATTAATAAATAAATTCAACAAATACTCATTTATGAGGTAAAGTTGCATCTATTGACTTTACATAGAGAGGGCCATGAATGTGTGGTGCTTGGTTTCAGTCCACAAATAATAACAGATTGTCAAAATTTCCTAACAGACTGTACTTTTAGGAGGCACTCCATCTTCAATAAAAGGCTATTTATTACCAAGTTGACTCATGTCTCTTCCATTTATTCCCATCGCTCTGCTCCACATCAATATGTGTGACAATTTAATGATTTCTAGATCCATGAACAAATACGTACACCTGGATACTATTTACTTAAATATAATGACACACTCTTCTCTCCGATTTGCTATCTTCTACATAGTTTCTAATATTCATCTGCATTGTGTGTCACAACTTTGCATCCTCATTTCCTTGTAGCGTTTCAAAGTGTAACTAAATCGCAAACTACTCATTCCATGTTTATGGTGATATGAGAAGTTGTTAGTTTGGAACTATTGCTCATATTGTGTTGTTGGTGTTTATATGGATTTTGTTGCCATGTATTTTAGCTTTCTGACCATTGTTTACCCAAGGAAGAAAGATTTAGCTCTAGTACATGTTGTCAAATCTTTTCATAAAGGGTTTGTATTAATTTATGCCTACCAATTCTCACCTCAACTTCAAAAAAGTAATGTATAACATTGTTTCTTTTTCTCTGTACTCTTTTTTGCTGCTGTTCTTTGCTTTTTCTGAAAGTTTATAGCTACTTTAATTTGTATATATGAGTAGTACCTTCACTTATGTTTTCTTCTTTTCTACTTCTTGATTCCACATGCCAGTCTTAAGCTATACATAATGACACAGACATGGCTATATAAATGGATGAAATAGTAAACGTGAACTGAATCAGAAATGTTCATTCATCAGAAGACAGACCACTCAGGCCTTGCTAGAGCTATGTACTGAACTGGAGCAATATTGAGATTGATCTGAAGCATTCAAATACTAACCCCAGTGACAGCACTATTTATTTATTTGCCTCAAATTAGGCCAAAAACTGAAATTTACTTATATTCTAAGTTAATAAGTAGTGACGTGTTAACAGCATGCAAATATTTAAAACCACCACATATTGTGGAGCGGAAAATAGGAGTAAACCCCAGCTACAGTAGAAAATGTAGAACTCTATGCAGCAAATCATGACATTAAATGAGTCTTAGATTCCTAATATGCAGAAGCCCTGTAGTATTCTATGCACTCTTTGACATATTCATGAGCAGCTTCTGTTATATGAACTCTTTGTTTTATGGAAAACAAAAACAAAAAGAAAAACCAAGTATTTCCCTCAGAAGACATAATTTCATTCTTCTTTTCAGCTTTAACTTCAGTTGATCACTGTGATTGGAGGTACATTGTCAACACATAGCAATTCAGGAGCACCTGGGAATACACATTTATCTGTCTCTACTTAAAGGTAATTGTTTATATGCTAAATATTTTGTTACTATTTTACTAAGAATAATTCAAGTTTTATGTTCAAAATGTGGTTTTAAAATCCTGGGAATCATATGAAAGAAGGGGAGTTAGTATGATACGGAAAGGATAGGAGCTCCACAAGGACCAAATATATCTGGGCACAGGGTCTTTTCTGAAACTGACATTCAACCAAGGACCATGTATGGATATAACCTAGAACCTCTGCTCAGATGTAGCCTGTGGTAGCTCAGTAACCAATTGGTTTCCCAAGGTGAGGGGAACAAGGACTATTTCTAACAGGAACTCAAAGACTGGCTCTTTGGCCTCCCCACCCCCCAAGGGAGGAGCAGTCCTGTTAGGCCACAGAGGAGGACTTTGCAGCCAGCCTTGAAGATACCTGATAAAACAGGGTCAAATGAAAGGGGAGGAGGTCCGACTTGGAAAGGGGCAGGGAGGAGACCAGAGAGAGAGTTGGAGAGGGGGAGGGAATGAGGGAGCAGGATACAGCTGGGACATAGAGTTAACAAATTGTAACTAAAAAGAAAAATAAAAATTAAAAAAAACCCTGTATTTTTTTAATTATTATAACCTCTCAAATTGTTCATAATGCTTGACAATTTGGGTAAAATGTCAGCCAAATAGGTGTTAATATACCAGTTAATCTTCATAATAAACGTCAAAATGTGGTTAGGAATCTGTCAGACGTCTCATGTATTCTTCCTAAATATATTCCATAGGAAAGTAGCCATGTCTAGAACAAAACAATGAAATATACTCTTTGTATATTCACATGTGTTTAACTGTGAAAAATAGAAAATTTGGGTTTCCCTAGTTCTTACCAAGATGCCTCAGAAAGGCAGAGGTAATCAGGAAGAATTTTTAGGAAAAGTTAAAATAATAATAATAATAATAATAATAATAATAATAATAATAAATAGCAGTGACAGTATAGATAAACAAAAAGATGTTTTTAAAAGGGAATGTCTCAACACATAGATCATGAATACCGAGTATTGTTCTTTCTCCTTAAGTCAGAAAGCCATGAAAAATCTTTTCTTCAGGGTTTGGATACAAATGTTCACTGGAATGAGAAGCTAAAACAGAAACAAAAACTAACAAATGAAAACAACAGAAAAAAAAAAACCTTATAAGAAAACTAAGATCTAGTAATGAAAGAGTCCATTAATGATTTTGTTTCAGTACATCAGCTAACTCAAAAATGAATTGAAAGACTGGATGCAATTTTTAAAAGTTGTGTTCCAGAGTAACTCCTGCCAAACACCTATGGGTGAACAAAAGCAAGGGCATAGAAGGTTTCTGGTCACAGTATTTACAATTTCATCTATGAACTTTCTATACTAAATGCCTGAGTATGAGTCCATTGGTACAGTGATAACCTAGCATATGGATGACTCCAGGTGTAATCACTAAGACTGAAAATATAAAACAATCATAAAATTAGATATTTGACTCAAATTTCTAGTCTGATAATAAAATAAAAAGTCCAATATATATGTAATAAGTATACTTTTCTAAAATTTGTCCTGTTGGGACTGGTAATTTCTGTTTAATATCTGCTGAAAATTGACTATTATCAAGGAATAAATCATGATTAAAATATATCTATGATGTAAGCATTCGTGAAAAAAATGAACATCATGCATTTGTGTGTATTTGCACACATGCGCGTATATGTATATCCATCAAGGTGCACTGAACACAAGTATGAATTTCTCAAGATAATAAAAATTATACTAAAAATTAATAATAAAAATGTCAGAAAAGTATACAATTTCAAGAAAACAACAAAAGCAGTTGGAAATCAGTTGGGGATATCTGTTGGATTTATCTGCAAATGTGAAAACATGCAGAATCATTTTATCTTGTCACAGTGCTGCCTGGACATGGTTAGCATTTTCTATTAGTAAGATAAATACTCCAACAGTGAAGAGTCCAAGCTATGCAATGTTAGTTTTTAGCTTAATTTAAAAACCATTAACTGATTTTTTTGTACTAGCTCAATTCTTTTCCACAAAAGTTTAAATACAGGCAGATTTTTTTTTAAGTTCTCCAACTCACCATCTTCCATCCAATGGGGATTTTAAGAACCCAAATCAAAGCTCCATTCCAGGTGCGTGAATGCCCCTTAAAGAGTTAGCCACAGGCATGCAGTTCACACTGGATGGTGACTACATGTACATTATTATACTAAATGTTTTTCATATGATGACACACTTAACTTTCACAATAGCACCATCAAGTTAGCAAAATTATCCACCTCCTCCCTATATAGGATAGTAAGATAAAAAAAAAAGTGCTAGCAATATCTTCCAAAACTCACAATTATTAGTGGAAAGGAGGGCTGTTTGACACAAATGTGTTTTCTTTTTTTTTTTTTTTAACAATGCTATACATCTTCAAAAAGAAGAAAGAAGAAAGAAGAAAGAAACAAAGAAAGTTGGTGTTTCTCTAACCCAAATAACAAAGCAGGGAGGCCCACAGATGGCATCCCAGCTGTGTCTGATAGACACCTGGGAAAATAGTGTCACCCAAATACATTTCATATCACACAAACAGAAACATAGTTTTGCCAATTATCTGGTTAATCCTCTTAATTTTAGTGAGGCAATAAGGCTTCAAAATAAGTTTTATTTGGCCTGAAACAATGATTTGGCTGTCCATATGGATTGAAGATACTGGGTAATCCAGAAATCTTCAGGAGCTTTGGTTAGTCACACCAAATTGACTGTAATTAAGTTATATCTTTTCCAGTCTGGTATGAAATTTGAATACGGTGTCTGAGATACTGAATGTACTTGTCATCATATAATATTTTTGGACCATACAAAGGTAGCAAATTTGTTCTCTCTAAAAGTTATTTTATGTAGATCTGAGGATATGGGGAAATCATAATGCCAGATATCAGATACATAGATTAGAAAAGAAAAGAGATAGAAGGACGAAGGTCAAAGAGCTGAAATGTAAAATTCTGCTTTTGTAAAATAGTGCCTTTCTTCTTTTAATCGCAGGCCTTAAATGTGTGTTCATTCTTAGACCCCATAAGATGAGGCTTCTAAGTCTCACCAAATAAATCTTACAGGATCATCCTTACCCTCTTCTATTCCCCGTGCCTATGAAATAGAAAAAGGTTCTTCGTGATGCCATTCTGTATACTAGATAGTAATTTCTTGATGGATTTGACTGTTTTGCAGTTTAATAATGATAAAATAAGGCTATTTTGAAGTGCATTAAGCCTGCAAATTCAAACACTTTGACACCAATGCTCACTCTATTGCAAGGTATCTTATTTTCACCTTCATAAAATTGAATGCTTGCACATACCATATAATTAAATTTAGCATACAAAATCTCAAGTCTCTACATTTATTAATACTTGACTGCATTCTTACCTAGGAACTTTGTTAAAGTTTACTACAGATTTTGTAACCTATGAAGTAATGTCACTGTAGAAGGAGACACAATTCTGAAATTAGGAGGACTGATAAACCTTTAAAAATATTCTCTGTATCCTATCACAGTGGCATAGAGGTATTTGGGCAAATATCTGCAAGTGGACAGAAATATACTTCTGGGATATGAAGATATCCCATCAATGTTGGCTCTAATATCTGCCTTCAGGAAAGGAATTGCAGTTACAAAGAAGGTAGCAAATTGATAGTTTCCCTTCAAGATCATAACTTATGAAAATATATTCTGGCTGGGCACCAGGAAATGAAAGTTGGTTAATCTTGAAAAGCTTGAAGATGTTAGAGGTAAAATTTGCAATCAGCTCCTTCACTAGGGTTTTATTAATATCAGTCTTCATGACACATAGTGATTATTATGAGAAAAAGAGACAAGAACAAGTTCGCTGGATTAAAAAATCACACACGCAGACTTTTTAAAAAGATATGTGTGTCTCACAGTAAATTGTCATAGCCACGACTTATCTGATTTACCAATACCTGATGAATGCAGATAGATTCGTGATAGATAAACAGCAGGAAGGTAGTAGATAATAGTAGTTAAATGGGTAATTTGTCCTTAAGCAACCTCAAATATAAACAGTATTTCCTATCCTCACTTCACACACTTCGTGAAACATCTAGGCGTTATTTTGTTAAATTATGCATATAGGTGCTATGACTGCATGTATGTCTGTGTACCACGTGCATCCAGTGCTTGTGGAATCCAGGAAAGAAAGAGAGATACAGATGGTTAGGAGCCACCATGTGGGTGATTGGTCCTTGCAAAAGCAGCCAGTGCTCTTAACTGTGACCTATCTCCCTAGTCCCCACGTGTCTACTCTTTTGATTGAACAAGTTGCTAAATATTTTTCCAAAGAATTCTTACCTCTCTGAGTTCTGATGCATCCTATCTTCTGTGTTCTGGAGGGCGATTATTGGCTCACTGGTTAAAGATAAATTAGAAGTTAGTTTGCTGCTATACACTCTGTTCAGGTTTTCTGTTATTTGTCAAGTCTATCTTCTCAAAATACTGTCTACACATCACTTCCACATTTACTTAGCTCTGTGTCTCTCTTCAATATGCTCTAACAAGGTTTGCTACTTTTCTATTATCATCGCTGACTTCTGTTGCCTTTTCATAGCTCCACACTGATCTTGTGTTCTTATCATTTGATCACGGTATGTTTATCTTACTTATGTTGTTTTGTTTAGCTTTTCCTTCCTGTTTTTTGATGCCGCCTAGATAGTCCCTACACACTGCCCCTTCATCAAGCTGGACCTGAGTATACACTTAATGTTTAGAAACACTCCAACAAATGTACTTCACTTCTTTTAGGATGTTAACCTCTATAACGTTATCATTAATACTCAAAAAATTTCATTCTTTTTGATTTTTCTGAAATTGCTTTTACTTTTTCTCTTCCATCATAGCAGAGAGCTTTGAGGCAAAGCTTGAATTTCTCCCAATGACTGTATCATCCTCAGTCAACCTGGAGTGCATAATTTATTGTTTATATACAAGCAAACACACATCCATACACACAAACTTTTCTGTTTTTATTTTAAATGAATAAAAGTGACTGATGTTAGACAAAACTCTAACAGAGAAGTATACTTTATTTTGTAGATTATAACGGAAATTTCAGCACTGTCAGTGGGTATGGCAAAATTATTGAGCAGAGTTCATAATACTTGCAGCTGGGGGCATGAGGTGGGAGGAATGCAGGAAATTCAAAGTCAGACTGTGGTATACAGTTAGTTGTGAGCCAATCAGAACTATGCAGCAAGATCTTGTCTCAGAGATATAAAAAATAATTAAATAATTAGCAATAAAAGAATGAGTAATTTATTGTACATATATGCTAATTGGCTGCTGAAATGATAGCCCAGGAAGAGTGAAAAAATGAAATAAGCAGAATAAAAAAAGAAAAATTCACAAAAAATATTTTTCTTATTAAAATTGATTTTTGTATGCTTTCTTCTACATTGTTAAATTTCTAATACTAATTGTATCTTTAGTTGGATTAACTTAGTCAAGCTATGCTTTGTAACTGAAAGCAGTTTTTCTCTCAAATTCTAAGCACAGAATTTTATGTGACCAACTCTAAAATAGAATCAAGTTAAATGTCAACTTCCAGTATTGGCAAAGAAAAAGAAATAAAACCACAATTTATCTGAACTTGACCTCAGGATACTTCAGAATGAACATATTCATATCATGTTTTAACATATTGGTAGATGATTTCACAGCATCACGGAGCCATAATATGGTAAGAACCATTTATGTCCTGAGATGCAAATAAAATGAAAATATTTGACCAGCTTCACTGCCTCTTGAGCTATGTCTGAGTTTAATCTTTAACAAGAACAGGAGGAAGCAGATAGCCAGATGGTTTCAATGTGTCTGGCCAGGAAAGGAGAAATGCAAGGCTTAAAAATTACTATCATTCTGAAATCCGACTGTTTCTACCTTATGGAATTTGTCATCTGAATCTCCAAAGGTTAAAGAGTCAACTCTATGCAAAGACAAAAGCTGTTGTAGAAGCTGGAGTCACACAGGGCACACAGTTGTCTATGTTAGAAGATAAACAGCTGTTGCTCAGATGGGTAGAAAAGCAACAGCTGAGGTTTTCTGACATGGTGTTCTGTTTATTTTTCACAGAATAATAAAGTTATTTCATATTGAAAATGAAGTTGACTTAAAGGGTCCACTACGGTAACAATATAGTATATGGTAGAAGCACAGAATCTCAGAATTGGTGATTGAGCTGTTAAACAAAGCTATCCATCAAACCCAAGCAACAAACTTGCATTTGTAGTAAATCCCAATTATAACAGGGAAACTAAAATAAGATAACATATAATTGTAAAAACATAGTCACCGTGAATCATTGGGGAACAACAAGAGCCAAGAGGTGGGAGTGTTATTAAAGATGTATGCAGTGAGCATATATTATATAGAATACTTCTACATGAGAAGAAGATGGGGGTCCTAGAGCTTTTCTCAAGTGTTATTTCTCTTTGAAATATAATTCAATAAATTATGCTAACTATGTTTTATGTAAATATTACATATGAAAAGGACATTTCCTTACAAACGTTGACTTTGTTTTACCACATTATATTATGCTTACTAAATTCATTATATTTTTATTTTACTATTATCCCTTAGAAGCCTGTTTCTTTTCTAATGAGAGGCAACTGGAGGAGAGAGGGGGTTCAAGATGAACTGGGAGGTGTAAAGGGAGAGAAACTATGACCAACATATATTATGGGAGAAAAAAATCATGGTATAGAAAAACAGTACTTTTAAAATTTTTACTTGGCTGAGAATGGTGTCAGTCTCTTGTCATTTCCACACATAGTTGGAGGAGGAGGAAGAGAAGTGGTAGTAGTAGTAGTAGTAGAAGAAGAAGAAGAAGAAGAAGAAGAAGAAGAAGAAGAAGAAGAAGAAGAAGAATTCCTTACAAGAAAAAAACTAAGAGCAACAGTAGTCTTCTGAGAATTGTTTTACATTCATGCTTTTGTTTGCTTTGGATTTATTTCAAGCCACTTATATTATAGTAAGGAAATAAACTAGTTCAAATTTAAATGGAAATAACAAGGATTCTACAACTTCATAGTTTAATGAGCCTCTCTCTGTTCAAGTGTAAGTGTAATAGTTCATATTATTTGCGTCTGAACTTTTAGAATGTGAGACTCCATGTTCAGTGTATTTATTGTTTTTGTATTTATAGCACCAACGAACTTAGACTGGGGTCTTCAGCCCGTATTCCACTGACTCTGGGAGACCGAGGGTGGCTTCAAAAGCAAAGACTTTTGGTGCTTCTATTTCTGATTCTATCATCAACTACACCCACAGTCACCCTTTCTCCTGTTCTTCAGAGTGTCTCTTTACTTTGCCCTCACAGCATCTCCTGTAGGTAGATACTACATTTCCTCATATGAGCCAATGGTAGTTTCTGAACTAGTAATGAGCCTTTAACCTAAATTGAATGAAACTGATTCTGTTTCAAGAATTTGAAAAAAGAAAATGAATCTTGCTTTTTATTTTTTTATAACTTTGTGCTAAGAAAACTTAAAAAATAATGGAATATATTTTTTTCCTAAAAAGACAACTCCAGAAAAACAATTACATAAAGAAGAAATATGAACAGATTTTAGAAATTTTAGACTCTTAGAAATTAGAGAGGAACATTTGTCAAGAGAGGATGGGTGATAACGACTTTCAGTTTGTTCAGTTAAAGCACTCTCTGAAGAAGATAGCCACCTCCAACCCAAGCCTGTTGTTAGCATCTTCTGTTGTCTATGTATCTCTGCCTTTCTTCTTTCAAATACTATCCTTGCAAAGGAATCTTTATGGTCTTGTTGACTCTCATCCCAGATATGTAGTGTGTCCCTCAAAAACTCTGCAAGCGGCTTTGTTTCAGTCACAACATTTCCTCCCCAAGATATTAGTCTCCAACAGCTTGAACGAAAGATAGAGTATGTAGGAAAAGGTACCCATTAGTATTTAACCTTAAAGGATTTCACTTGATGAGGGACATAAAATCTAAGACTATAGTTTTCATAATGGAACACCTTTTTTGACCTTGGCAATTGCTTTGTGATTGTTTCATTAAAATGAGTATAAACAAGTAGAAAAACTGCACTGTGCCAAAAAGAAAAACAACTCTCACTTTCGGGAAGACCTAAACACCTCACCCTGCATCCCAGCACTAGCTGCAGATACTTCCTACTCCAGCTCAAAGACCACAGTTCCAAATAAGAGATTAAATAGATTTTGTGGAAACAAAATGTAAGGGAAGTACATTTCAATTAGGTGGAGAATGGAGACAGAAAGTGACAAGGGACAAGTTGTGTGCACAGCAGCAGTCTCTCTAATCTCAGAAAACAGAGCATCTCCTTGGGGCTGAGCTCTTATAACTAATCACAGAAATCACAGAGTGAGGATGAGAGAAACTCCTGAGGTAGAGGGATCTAAAAAAAAAATCCCCATAACCTTGATAGCCAGGACACCAGAATTTTGGCTGGGCTTTGAAAGTGAAAGGAAACCTTTCTGGAAAACAAGCTGAGAGTACAGGAATTTTAATTAAAGCCAGTGGGGTGATATTTAAAGTGGGGAATAATTTGGAAAGCAAGAAAAATAAATAAAGAAAATGGAAATGAAAGAAAGAAGATATAAGAACAAGGCTTAGGAGGAAGATTACCTAAATAGAAGTATGTTGACAACTAAGAACGAAGTTGATGTTTTATTTAAGTTAAATCTGTGTGTGTCTCTGTGCGTGTGTAGGCCTGTGTGTGCATGTGTTCATAAGTGTGTGTATGTATGTTTGTTCATGTGTGTGCATATGTTGTACTCATATGTGTGAATATACATGTTGTATTGTGCGTATATGTGCTTTCTGCATGTATTATCATGTGTGTGCATGTGTGCATATATGTATACAAAAATATATGTGTATATGTGAGTATATATGTATATGTGTATGTACATGTGTGTGTTCTGTGTATGTATTTGTGTGTATATATGTGTGTATGCACATGTGTATATGTATATGTGTGTGTGCATTTGTGCGTGTGTATACTTATGCATCTTCATGTGTGTATGTGTGTGAATATTTGTGTGTGCACATGTGATGTGTGTTTATATCTGTGAGTGTGAACATGTAAGTATGTGTATGTATGTGAGCATACATGTATGTGTGTGCACATACGTGTGCATGCGCATGTGTGTTCATGTGCCTATATACATATGTTTGTGTGCTTGGGTGGTGCTGTGTCCTATCATCATATTTTTCCTTGACTATTGCCAGTTACACATGAAAAAGCACCATGATCCCACTGGCTCTAATGAGGACAACATAGTGACTGCCAAGCCCTTGGGCATGGAGCTAGCCAACTGAGTGCACTGGTTCTTAAGGGTCTGATGGATCTGAAATCTCATCAGTTGAATATCTGGAAGCCCTGCCAGGGTCTCTCCTCCCCTCTGCCAAGTAGATGAAGACAGCTTCTGGCTCAAAGCAAACACTGCTAAATCTGCTGATACCTTCAAAGGCCTGGGAGGAGCACTTCCTCTCTTGACACAGACATCAGCAAATCCAACCCAGGGATAACAGCTGTTGTCATCACGCCTGAAAAATAGTAGCTTTTTATATTCCTCATAAGCAGCAAAAATACCAATTTCCACATCGTGTTTGGTAAAGATCCAAGAGGAACAGGTCACTTTAGGAAAAAAAAAATGTCCTTACAAAGGGAATTGTGGCTTGCCAGAGTGTCTCAAGATAAGGGTATATATGAGACAGAATCAATCAATTAAACTAAAGTTTTGTGTGTATGTTTGTTTGTTTGTTTTTTAATGAGTCCCTCTGAACTCTGCTATGTAAACATAAGAAAGGGGTCCAATTTACTTTTGAAAATGTTATGTGGAAAGCAAAGAACCCTTCAAGCATGAGAATAAATGGATTTTTTTTCCATATTAGAAAATGGTATTTGCAGGCTGTGATAAAAGACAGATTTGAGATATATGTATCAGAGACAGGAAGACAATGGAGATGCTATTTCAGTTGTAGGTAGGATGAGAGTAATCTGGAAATGGCAATATTTAAAAAAATGATATTTCTTACAAAGTGTTAAGAAGATAGGATCAGGAATTAGTGGTTAAATGTGTGACTGTGCTAATGAGCTTCCTTTCACTGTACACTGAAAGCAATTAGTACATTTTTTAAAGGCTTACTTTGTCTCACATTTCTGTAAGTTCTAGGAGTCTGTGACCTTTGCTCTGAGCCTCTCACAAAGCACACAATGGTGGGACTATAGGACAGAGCAAATGCCTCGCCTCATGAGCCAGGAAGCAGAGACAAACAGTGCCGAGGTCTCCTGTGAAGAAATGTCCTGAATGACCTACAAGCCTCAATTAAGGCCCCATCTTCAAATGCTATCAACATTTCACAAACATGTCACTCTGGGTCCCAGGGTTTTAAAAGAAGACCACTCTGGACACTCAAACAAACTCAAGCTTTATGGAGAGAAAGTGTAAAAAAAAAAAAAAAAAAAAAAGACTTTCTAATTCCCAATGTTCAGGTTGGAATATCTCCAGTGATGCTATTGTCAGACATAAGATGTAGGCTAAACACATTTAGTTTAGGGCTGGCAATAAAGTTCAACAGGAAAAGAAACGTGCCATTAAAACTAATGACCCTAGCTCAACCCCTAGAATCCACACAGGGATATAGAGACCACATAAATTGTTCTGTGACGACCGACAGCATGGCACACATACCTCCCCTTACACACAAAATAAGTAAAATTCTAACAAAAATGTTGGCTTGCTTCACAACAGAGATGCCACTGCAAGTCTGGAATATTTTGTAAAATTACTTTTAGTGTATTAAAGTCAATATGCAATACAAAAATTAAATATTTATGTATTCATGCATGGGGGTACTGATGTGTTTACACATTTACTCATGTATCTATGTATATAAAATTGCCTTGGAGCAAGGAGTTAGTATTCCTGCCAAGCATGATTTCAGTGGAGGCATTCAGAAAAAGATGAAATCCTCTGCCAAATCTTTCCCTACTCATAAAGGAGAAACTTGCTACATTATGAAGATTCTACCACTGCAGATGGGAATGCTATCAGAGGAAATCAGGAGGAGTTGATTCCAACAGAATAGTTGCTCTCCACACCGATTCCTCAAGCCCAAATCACACCCCTTAATTACATAATGGAAATTGGGGATATAGAATATAAATATAAACATTGTATTTAATTTGCTAAATTAAATGTAAAATAGTGCTTAAGTTTAGAATTGCCTTAGGAGGTTATTTTTGAGACAAAGTAAGAGATAAAACACCAAGCTGAGACTGAAAAATGAAGTAGAAGTATGCTCAACATAAACAATGAAAACATCAGAAATTTAGCAGAGCTTGCATGTGAGTGGTAATTCACACTAGAAAACAAAGAAAGGTCCTATGCAATTAGTGGGATGAGGGTTGAAGTAGAGAGTCTATAGTTATTGGGTGGTAAACTTGGAAATCAGAATCTCATGTAGCTTAGAAAAGCATAGAGCACATCAATGGTCAGACTTCTTCCTGGAAATGGCTTAGCAGGGAAAAGGGCTATAGGCCTTTTTATCTAATTCCTATTGATTAAGGTCAATGGTCATTTGGGGATTACCAGACTCGGTCATCAGGATACCAGCATTCCAGTACAAAGTCCAACAACAAGCATGAACATGAGCTCAGCGAAAGCCACAAGACTCAGTTGGATTGCCTGGGGAAGTGTCAAAGCATGAAGATCAGCACAGTGATGTTAATTCACAAAACAGTGTCTCACTCTGAGTGGGCATGTATATATATATATATCCTCTCTTCAAAGCCCACCTATAGATGTTCTCAGCTGACCAAAGTCACTCTCCTCGCATGAGAGAGCACAACATCATATGCCGTCTCACAAGCCAACCTACAGCAAGACATCACTTGACAAAACTGAGTCCAGAAACATCCACTAGAGGAAACCTCTTCCATGTCATAATGCCCTCAGTGACAGACAAGCATATTTTTGAATTCATTATTACAGATCCATCAAGCTCTGATTTACATAAGGTTCTCAGGAACAGAAACCAATTTAATCAGTTTTAGTTCCATAAATCTTCATGAACAGTGTATGATGTCAATACCTGAGCACATACAGAATCACCAAACCAACAAAATCTATTCTAGTTTAACTAGTTTAACTATAATCCATTATAGTTACATGGTTGGATGCCACATACAGTTTCTTCCTAAAACTATACCTAACAATTGTAATATATAATTATAACTATATAAGATATGGCATGCTATTTTCTTGCTATATATTACATGACTCAAGATTCTCAAATGGTGATACCAGTTCTATCTATATATATAGGAATATTTCCTTGCAGAGTTAGAGGACTAAATTCCAGTATTTACTCAAGGAACAAATGACATTATTTCCCACAAATGTACAAAATTACTTTAAGATTAATTATATAAAGTTTCATTAAAAATAACTCCAATAGGCAGGAAAGACAGACCAGGAGTTAAGAGCAATGACCCAAGCTTGGATCCCATCAATATTGATGGGTCACCACCACCTGTAATATCAATTCCATGAAATCTGATTCCTTTGTCTAGACTTGTCACTCACCTGAACTCACATATGAACAAACTGTATGAAGACATACATGTCTAAACATACTTGAACATAAAATACATTTAATAAATATGGTATGAAGTTGGAAAGATGGCCAAAATATTTGTTAAATTATTTTTAACAGTTAAACTATGTGTTAAAATATTTCTTGCTCTTATAGGGAGCCACAATTACTTCCATGTACCCACATGGCCACTCACAGTCTACAACTCCAGTTCCAGGAAATGTGATGCTCTCTTATAGTCTTCACAGGCAACAGGCAGGCACAAGTACACAAGCATATACGAAGTCAAAATACTTGTACACTTAAAATAGAAATGAAAATATACTTTTTTAAAAATAAAAGCAAATTGAATTTAACATTATGCTATATCTAGATGAACATGACCTACAACTTAAGAACTCTCAAATTCATACATAGTCAGCTTGCTTTTCTTTTTTTCTTTCTTTCTTTCTTTCTTTCTTTCTTTCTTTCTTTCTTTCTTTCTTTCTTTCTTTCTTTCCTTTCTTTTCCTTTCCTTCCTTTCTTCAATTTCCTTCCTTTCTTTCTTTATTTCCTTCTTTCTATTTTTGTTTTGTTTTTGTTTCTTTGAGACAAGGATTCTCTGCATAGCCCTGTTTATCTTAGAACTTGCTCTGTAGACCAGGATGGCCTCAAACTGACAGATATATGCCTGTTTCTTTCTCCTAAGTGCTGGGATTAAAAACATGTACCATCACCACCCAGCATGCTTTTCTCTGTGAATATATTTCTTCACTCCATGGTTGCACTACAGAATTCATTAACTACTCTTTTTTTGTTTTCATAGTTACATTCACAGATTATAAAGATATTCATATTACATAATTTCTGTATTATTATAACAAATCCACAAAAGGTTGGTAACTAAGTAAACATCATTGATAGAGCTGGTGCTCATAGATGTATATGCACAAATAGATGCATCTGTGTATTTATATACACATATATTCACATATATAAAATTATATAAAATAAATAATTGTCAAATAGCCTCTGCAACTCTCTTATTCCTTTCACTCTAGTCCTACTTGAAGTCATTTTCACTTAATAGCTTTAGAGGGAGGGAAGGAAAATATTAATTTTGACACTTTCAATAAATATTTAATTTCTAACTTGTAAGTTGTAACAGTTGATTTCATAAGGCAAAATAACATATAGTAAAAATATTGATATTTTTGCCGTGTTCCTTTACTTCTGATACTTTATGTAATTTCCAAAATATTCAACGATTTTCCTCTTATCAAACAATACTGTACATCATATTCAGCTGGCATAAGGCAAAAGCCACTGACAAAAATATCTGGTCTTTACTCTTTACTAATCTTAGTTTCATTAACTTTTTTATTTTTATGTTTTATATTAATTAGAGTTTATTCAACTTGTAGCCCAGCTATAGCCCCCTCCCTCATTCTCTCCCAATCCCATCCTCCTTCCCATGCCCTTCATCTCCTCCCATGCCCCTCTCCAAGTCCACTGATAGGGGAGGTCCTCCTTACCTTCCATCTGACCTTAGCCTATCAGATCTCATCAGGACTGGCTGCATTGTCTTTCTCTGTGACCTGGCAAGGCTCCTCCCACCTCAGAGGAAGGTGATCAAAGAGCCAGCTACTGAGTTCATGTCAGAGACAGTCCTTGTTCCCCTTACTAGGACACCAACCTGTAAACTGAGCTGCCATGGGTTACATCTGTGCAGGGGGTCTAGGTTATCTCCATGAATGGTCCTTGCTTGGAGCATCAGTCTAAGACAAGACCCCTGTGCTCAGATATTTTGGTTCTGTTGCTCTCCTTGTGGAGCTCCTGTTCCCTCCAGATCTTTCTATCTCCCCCTTCTTTCATAAGAGTCCCTGCACTCTGCCCAAAGTTTGGCTATGAGTCTCAGCATCTGGTTTGATACACTGATGGGTAGATTATTTCAGAGGCCATCTGTGGTAGGCTCCTGTCCTGTTTCCTGTTTTGTTCTTCTTCCAATGTCCATCCCGTTTGTCTTTCTGAGTAAGGCTTGATCATCTTACCCAAGGACCTCTTTCTTGCTTATCTTCTTTAGGTGTACAGATTTTAGTGTGTTTATCCTATATTATAGGTCTAGTATCCACTTATAAATGAGTATTATTTCATGTGTTTCTTTCTGCTTCTGGGATACTCAGGATGGTCTTTTCTAGATCCCACCATTTGCCTGCAAATTTCATGCTTTCCTTGTTTTTTTAATTTTTGAGTAGTATTCTATTGCGTAAATGTACCACAATTTCTGTATCCATTCCTCAGTTGAGGGATATCTTTTTAAGTCTTAGAAATTATAATAAACAGTCAGTAGCTTTCTCACTAGTAATTCTTTAAAGAATGAGAAAAAATAAAATGTGGCATTTTGATTTGTTGATGTTATTGCTGTCTTCAGGAATATTCACTACCATCTGACTGGATTATCTTTGGTAATTTTATTTTTAATTCCTCATAAACAAAATGTATTACAAAATGTATTATACAGTATCTTACCAATTAAAAGAAATCAGCTCCTCCCGAATCACCACACAATCAATAGCTTCTTTGAAAAGATAACTGCTTGAAGTTATTTGGATTGGGGTCTTAAGCATCCTCTAATGGTCATATGACACACATACGTTCATCAGTCTACAGCATGCTTAGGAATTAATTTAGAATATGGATCATAGTAAATGAAAGTAAATTTGCTGTAAATACGCACATGAAGGTGATTTGGGGATCATGGCTCCTTCTCCTCTCCCTAGTGTCTAGCTGCTCATATTTGGTTCCTTTACAAAAATACGTGAAAGGCTTTGCTCCAACACATGTCCTTCATGATGCTTTGCTTGGTCTTTTACTTGAATACAACTGAACGATACAGTAGTAAAGCAAAACCTCTAAAACCGTGGTACAGAAATCAGTTCATTTCCTGCTCTATGTTGTTTTACACAGTGGGAAAAAAAGTTTAACATATTCCTTATTCAAGTGTAAGATACCTTTTTTTAATTTTATTTTTCTTATTAGTTACATTTTGTTAACTCTGTGTCCCAGCTCTATCCCGCTCCCTTATTCCCTCCTCCACCCCACACACCCTCCCTGGTCTCCTTCCTGCCCCTTTCCAAGTCCACTGATAGGGGAGGACTTCCTCCCCCTTCATTTGACCTTGTTTTATCAGGTATCTTCAGGGCTGGCTGCAAAGTCCTCCTCTGTGGCCTAACAGGACTGCTCCTCCCCTGGGGGTGGGGGGTGGGGAGGTCAAAGAGCCTACCCTTGAGATCCTGTTAGAAATAGTCCTTGTTCCCCTTACTTTGGAAAACTACTTGGTTACTGAGCTACCACAGGCCACATCCAAGCAGAAGTTCTAGTTTATATCCATAGATGGTCCTTGATTGAGTGTCAGTCTCAGAAAAGACCCTGTACCCAGATATATTTGGTCCTTGTAGAGCTCCTATCCTTTCCATATCATACTAACTCCCCTTCTTTCATATGATTCCCTGCACTCTGCCGAGAGTTTGCTTATGAGTCTTAGTGTCTGCTTTGAAACACTGCTAGGTAGAGTCTTTCAGATGCCTTTTGCAGTAGACTCCTGTCAAGATACTTTATTTTAATGGCTTATAATCCAATTTGGTTTATTCATATGAAATCACTGAAATTTATTCATTTACTCAGTGTTTATACAATGTATTTTTCTAAGAAAATATTCTAATAAGTAGCTCGGATGAGACGATATTACCTGAAAAGAAGGAACCCTGAGCACAGTTAAAATGTGAATTTTAATAGTAGCACTTCATAAAATGTACTATGTGGCCAGGGTATGACCTTTGCTACCCTGAAACTCACATTAATCATATTTATAATGACTACTTTGATCTAGAACAATAGGAAATATTAGAAATATAGGTGGTTATTCACGAAAAATAATGTTTAAAGTTGGTACTATATTCATATAAAATTAAAGGAGATTTATGAAAGATAGTTTGATATGTCATATTATTTGCTAATACATTAGGCACCTTTTTTCATTTTTTTAACTTTTATTAATTACACTTTATTCATTTTGTATCCCCCCATAATCCGCTCCCTCCTCCCCTCCCAGTCAGACCCTCCCCCCAGCCCTTTCTGCATGCATGCCCCTCCCCAAGTCCACTGATAGGGGACATCCTCCTCTCCTTCTTTCTGATCTTAGTCTATCAGTTCTCATAAGAAGTGGCTGCATTGTCAGGGTTCTAGGTTGTCTCCATGAATAGTCTTTGGTTGGAGTATGAGTCTCTGGGAAGTTCCCTGTGTTCAAATTTTCTTGTTCTGTTGTTCTCCTTGTGGAGTTCCTGTCCTCTCCAGCTCTTACTATTTCCCACTACTTACATAAAATTCCATTCACTCTGCATTAGGCACCTTTTAAAATAAAAGTGTACTATAACTTAATGTGGTATATTGGCAGTTAATGAGTTAAATGTAAATTACGAAGACAGAGATTGCCACCTTGGCACCCTTCTTATTTAGATATTTCAGGTTTGTTCCTTCTTTGGCATGGACTTGATATGTGCTGATTGTGGCCAACATAATATAGTGGAAACAATATCATATAACTTAGGATTAGGTAGAACAGTTTTATGAAGCATCTAAGTAACTTCCTCTTAGAACCAACAAAGACATTCAACTTTCCTGAGGTGTATGCAATACATTTGAAAGTACTCTAGTTTACAGGCTCACCTGAGGTCCCAGTTAATGTCCAAACACGTTTGAGTCATGTCACCTCACCTCCCTCTGGCTGTCATGTCTAGGCTTAGTAGCTGAAATACTTGACATTATAAAGTAGAAAAAACTAGTCCCACATTGTATATGGTTAAACATTTCTAACCTACAAAATCCACGTGTATGGTAAGGAGGTTGCCTTATGGTACAGATTATAGAGATGGCTGGTTGGCCACAACAGCAAGTGAATGGAATTTAGCAACTTGAATGTACAAGCATGCACTAAATCATGTGTACAAGCATAGGTACTATATATGTGTACTACCATATGAAATCAAGTTCAATCTAATCAAACTTACCATAGGTAGCATGTACTTTAGGAGCACACTGAAGCATAGAAAGTCTTATAGAGATTTTTTTTTTTTCAGGAGTTAGCAGTACTTTGACTGACCAAGAATTATAAGACAGAAGAAAATAATGTTAGTAAAGTATGGGGAGGAAATAACCTCTGAGGTGGCAGATAATTTAAAATTTTGCCTTGAGGAAATCTGAAGGACAGTAAAATGTGCATGAGGACCTTGGGAGCTATTCCAGGTACGTATTTCAAGTAGAAGACAAGGTATGCCAATATGGCTCTATTTTCTTTTAATAAAAAATAAAACGAATCAGAGACTAAAGAACCAATTAATCAGTATTTAAATATATCTTAAAGGGTAGATGAAGAGTAGAGAAGAGCCTTTTCAGGAGGCATGATGTCTGCTCCAACTTGTCAGAGTGAGGCGATTGAGAATTACTTAGGGATCCCCTTCCAGGAGTATCTGTGACATCATTTCTAGAAAGGTTTGACTGACAAGGAGAGGCTTTTTCTGAATGTGAGGCATCAGGCGGTGGCTGGGTCAGCAGTTGGATTAGAAAACACGCAGAGTATCTTCCTTCTCTCTCTGCATCCTGACCATTGACACAGCGTTTCCATCACGCCCTGCCACCACACATTTCCTCTCAGGTTGAGCTCTGTTCACAAGCCAAAACAAATTATCTATGAATGAAGGGATGATCCTGTAAACCAAGGTCAGATTTCAGATGAAAAAGCAAGTGCTCCATTTGTTGATCCTTCACTATAATTGAGGAAATTAAGGACATTTCATATACTTTTTTAATGGATTTTCAGAGCATACTTACAAGAACTTGTCTATAAAGATATATAAGTGTACTACAATCCTCAAACACCAGAGACTAGCTATGTGTTCCTTGTGCCTCAATTTAAAATTTCAAAAAAAAAAAAACAAAAAAACAAAAAACAAAAAACTAAGACTATCTAGTATTTCACCAGAACATTTTGTCCAAGGGCTTGAGACACCCGATACAAATGTCTTCTTAGGAAACTACTCTCACAATGATATCCAAGTCAGAAATTTCTACAGAGAAAATCTCCATAGTTTTTGTAATGGTTGGATTTCACAAAAAAAATTACCGTAAAAACAGAAACAATGGAGAGATACTGTACTGATTAACAAGTTCTGTTTTCAGTATTTAAGAGAGTTTTTTTGTGTATATAGTCCTTGTTTCCCATTGACTTTCAACGCCGTTTCCATAATAGTTCTACTTAACAACAGTGGCTTCTCTTATTGAGCAGAACTGCATCTAAATCCTGGTAATATTAACAATCTTTTAAACATGTGTCTGTGTTGAGCACTAAGGACTGGGAGATTTAAGTAGATCTTGACTCTGAGGAAATTATTGGAAAATACTACATGACTTTGTTTTCATTAACACAATAGTGCTTCTTAATAAATAATTTATGGGAAAGGTGACTACAAAAAGCCTGTAGAAATTACTAATTGTAATTCAGATAGGACACTTAAAGAGAAATTATATGTAGCCAGATTTTACTTATCCCATAGGGCAGAGCACAGAACATTGTGGTATTTCAGCTAAAAGTTTGGATGCTGTATATGTATAGAAAAATAACATTTGGCATTTACTTGGGAGAGGTCCTGCTGAAATAATGCATTTCAAGAAAGAATGCCTTTCACTTTCAAATTTGAATGTAAATTGCAAGAGTGTAGATATTTTATACTACTGCCAGAGAACCACAATTGTCCCTGTTGTGATTTTCTAAGGAAATCTGGTCTCTGCCCCTGAAGACAGAAGCATTGTAAAACTGTCAGACAGAAAGCCCTCCCCTGAGAACTAGACGTTTACAGTATGGCCCAGCAGCTGTTGCAGGAATCTCCCAGCTGTAATGTTTACAGTGCCACATTTCAGGTATTGTCAGTGACAGGCAGCCTGCAGTTTCACTGCCATCATCATTTTGATGCTAATGTTTAGCTGAATTGATTAAATTGCTGCTCTGTCATGAGCAGATCAAGTTGTAAAATGTACTCATCTACAGGGCAGTCTCCTCCAAGCCACAATGCAGAATGCATTTTACACTGTAGGTGCCCCTTTGCTTCTGAAGATTAGAGCCACTCTCACAGTGTCACTTTCCCAGGAGACTTGAGGCTGGATCCAGACCCTGGAAAATGAAGAACTCCCCTTCATAAGAGAAGGGCAAGGACCACAGCTGTTCTACCTTCCAAATGCAAACATATATCAGTTTGTGTTGAGAGTTTGCGCACAAGTTTGTTAAACCCATTCATATAAAGAAGAGTGAAAGCTGTTTACTGTGTGTGTGTGCTTTGTAAGTTCTTGGCCATCTGAGCCACTATTTTAATCTAAGCAGGATGCATTTACAAAATGACTAAGATTTTGCTTGTTTGTTTGTTTATTCACTTTAAGTCCTGGTCTTATTCCCACCCCTCAGCCCCCTCCAGTCCTACCTTTCCTCCTTCTCCCCTTTTCCCCTCTCTTATTCCTCAACAAAGGGCAGTCCCCCTTCCCATCCGCCCCAGCTCATTAAGTCCTATCAGAGCTGTTCTTGTCCTCTACCTCTGTCTCCTGGCAATGAAGTTCCTCTGGGAAGAAGTAATTAAGTACAAGTAGATCAAAGACCTGAAAATAACACCAGATACACAAAATCTATGAGAAGAGAAAGTGGGAAGGAGCCTCAAACTCATTGGCACAGGAGACATCTTCCTGAACAGAAAACCAACAGCTCAGGCTCAAAGATCAGCAATTAATAAATGAGACCTTTTGAAACTGAAAAGCTTCTGTAAGAACAAGGACACTGTCAATAGAACAAAATGATAGTATACAGATTGGAAAAAGATTTTGTATCATTCCTACATCTGACAAAGTGCTAATATTAAAAAAATATAAAGAACTCAAGAAATTAAACACCAACAAACAAAGTAATACAATTAAAACATAGGGCACAGAGCTAAACAGAGAACTCTCAACAGAGGAATTTGGAATGGCTGAGAAACATTAAGAATGCTCAAGGTCCTTAGCCATCAGAGAATTGTAACTCAAAATGACTCTGAGAGTCCATCTTACACCCAACAGAATGGCTAAGATCGAAGACTCAAGTGACAGTACAGGTTGGTGAAGATATGGAGAAAGTGGGAATACTCCTCCAATGCTGGTGAGAGTATAAACTTGTACAACCACTTTGGAAATCAATGTGGTGTTTTCTCAGAAAACTGAGTATAAGCTCTACCTCAAGACAAATAAGATATTTTTAAAAATATAATTTAACACCCATTGCACCATTTTGCAGTCTCAGAGATTACTCTTAAAGATTTAGACAAAAACTCATGAAAACTGGTTTAGATGTTTAAATCTTCAAAGTCGTATTTATTCTAATAGATCTTTCAACATCTACTTTTCAGTGGGTCTTGGCTGTCTATTGTCAACAGAGGGAAGCCAAAGTAGAAACATAACCCTGAAGGCAGGAGATGATGAAGAGGCCATCGAGCAATATCTGTGTTGGTTTTGCTTTTTGTTTTTGTTTTGTTTTGTTTTTTACTGCATTGTTCCTTGTGGCTTAGTCAGCCTGTTTTCTCATGTGCCCCAGGTATGGCACCACCCGCAATGGCCTGGGGTCCCCCCCATAAATCACTGATTAAGAAGTTGCCCTAGAACCTTGCTTACAGTTGGATTTTATGGTGACAACTTTCTAGTGGAGGTTTCCTCTCTTCAGAAAACTATAGCTGTTGTCAAGTTGACATAAAATTAGCCAATACAGTTGACCCATGTCAACATGACACATCACTGTTAAATAATAACCTGGTTCTTTCTGGTTTATTTCCAAGACCACATGTTAATATTAGTATTACAATTTAAAACATTTTTCAAACTTTAAGAAGTCACATTTTTTCCATATTCCAAAACTTCAAAAGCAGAGTTTCTTTTAAAAAAAAATGCAAACAAAAACAAACAAAAAAACCAAGTCTTAGTATCCAAAGTCTACATAAAACTTCAAACTCTCATTAAAAATTCAAATTTTCTCAACTATGAGCTCCTGGGAAAAAAAAGTGAACTTACATTCATATACTAAGAGGAAAGATCAGAGAATAGTCACAATCAGATCAAGCAAAACCAAACTGCAATAGTGCAAATAACTCAGTGACCAATGTCCAGGATTTACTCACAATCATCTGTGCTCTTTCAAAGGGTCGGGGTCATTTCTCAGAGTCCGTCCTCTGTGGCACACATAGCTAGTCTTCTAGGTTTAGTGTGTCTTCACTCCACCTGCTTTTAGCTGATAGCTTTTGTGGTCATCCCATGATATTAGCATCTCAAAAATGCTGAGGCATTTGGGCTATTGATGAGAAGAAAGAAAAACAGCATAGGTGGGACAAATCAAACTGAAAAGTGAGAAGAGGACACAGTCTGTCATGTGCTATTTTCTTCTATAAACTCTTCAAAAAGAGAAAATTTTTACATCAGAAATATAACCATACAATTGTAGATTAAAATAAATACTATATCCCATAATACTTATATTTAAAATTCAGTCAGTTTTCTTTTCTTTAAGCAATTTAAAAACTGCTCAGGATTTGTTCAAATGCCATTAAATATAGAAATATGAGAATTTATCCAAACTCATCTAAGAAGAGTAACCTCCAAATTATGGTGGAAGATGGAGAACACAGACTCTGTTGCTATGTGAATTTTGGCTTCAATCTGACAATGTAATGATACTTTCTTGAGGCTTCAGTGTGCTTACCTTCAATGTAGGGGTCAGAACACCATTTTTTAAATGGGTGAGAAAAATGGGATGATCTACTGTGAAGTAGGATGCTCAGGTGGAAAGGGCACTGGTAATATGTGGTCTTTCTTTGGTCGTCTATTCTATAATTAGCAAAGCATACATAACTTCCTTGACATTTACTTCAGTATCATTTATAAAGAGCTGCCCTGTAATGCAAGCTTCTTCTCCCTTATAATAAATATTACCTGGCTTTCATGACAAGAGCTAAATAAGACTTTATGAACAAGCCATATAGTGTACGTATGCACATTAGACATGGCACGAGCAATTCTTTTGTGATATCTTATTTAATATTTTCAACATGCCTTAAACATTCTACACTTCTGAACTTCTCAGGTGATAAAACTGTGCATCTATAATGCTCTGTACAGTACATAACAGAGAAGGGAAAAGTCAACTATTCACTTTTCAGTAGAGCTCCAGTCTTATAACACCATCTCATCCTTTATTCACATTGCTATACTATATTGCACTTTATATGGGAATAATAAATCTTTGACGGTTGGGTCACAAGTGCCATAGTGAGAATAATCATAATAATTGTATAATAATTGTATAATTCAATACAAGTATTTGCCCTAATTTTCTTTTGAAATAATTCTAGAAGTGCCGGCATATGTAGAGTTAAGTCTTGCTGCTTGCTGAATTCCGAATTCCATCAATAGAAGATAACCTAATTACTAGTGAGGACAGAGCTTTCTGTGTGTGGTGAGAGACTGGAGACTCTGGCATCTCATCAGCTCTCTAGTTTTCTACACTGAGCAGCACAAAAGGATTGTATTGATAAGGCACTTCATCCTCCAGTTGCAAGGAAAGCTGCTTGATTTTATTTCCCAAGACATTAGCCTGGTCTTCCTCCCCACCTTTGAATCCCCTTTTTTGTCTTTAAAAGTAAAAACGGAGAGAAGACTCTGTGCTGATGAGCTTTGTAGCAAAGTTTCAGTGCTACTAGATGTCACAGTTGGGGATGGGGTAAACTAAACGTAACACACAGCTAATACGAAGGTCTACATCCTGACAGACAAATCCTTTCCTCCACCACGTTGGTTTTTGTCAGTGGTTATCATAGCGGCAGAGAAAGGAGGCAGCACACTAGAAGACAAAAAACTTGCCCTTTATTTGTGCTGCTCCCCTGTATTTTCAATCCAGACCATATGCCTAATAAATGAATCACATGAAGTTTTAAAATATATAGACAGCTGTAGGTCAACTATTCTCTTCTCTGATGCTCTTTTCTTCACTGCCTCTTTCATTCTTTTCTTCACTGCCTCTTCATTCTTTTTCTCCTCCATTCTCCCTATAACCACTCTTTCCATGACTTTTTAAATCTTGGCCTGCCTACAAAAGGTCCCGTGTGTATAATTTTTCATTTCCCAAGAAAGAAAGATAAATTTAGAGTATTTTTGATAGTTACAGGTATATGTAGCATAAAGTATGCTGAGAAAATGTAATGGAACAGCTACCATGTTGGTATTACTGGACATGTATTTATGGAGATCTTTTTTTATAAATGGAAATTGAGTTTGCATATTCATGGAGTATGTTTTCCATTCCTCAATACCACATTAAGTAATATATTACTGCTCTTGGCCTGCTTGAAATTCATTGCTAATAAAGTCTCATAGAAATAAGGCCGTGAAGCCATAGAATGGAAGCTCTTTATTGCAGGGAAGCTTCTATTATGCTAATTTAGGATTGATATGATTTACACTAATAAGTGTAATTTCTTAATGCAAACAAAACTATAGTGAAATTTCAAATGTCTCTACTTCTGCCTAGCAAATTTATCTACCTCACGTTTTCAATAAATGTATTCTGTGAAGAAAAAAATAAAACTTTTTATAATACATATACATATATATATATATATATATATATATATATATATATATATATAACCATCACCTCAGGCTTCTCCACAGAGAATTTGATGGCATGAAACAGCTGCACATCTGTAATCATTCTGCCATCTGTTCTACGGAACTAAGCTTCTATGCCTTATAGTAGGAACTGAAGGCAACCTTTTCACATCTCAAGGTCATGGATGCTCCTATTTTCATTTTTGAATACCTGGGAGGAAAGTGTTTAATGGGAGTCTATTTTCCAGGGTTTGATCAAAAATTTTATAGGAGAAAGGAATTAAGTGGAATATCTTTGTAAGGAGCCAGGTGACTGAAGGAAAGGAGACGACCACCATCTGTGATGGGGCTTTAGTTCTAATTGCCAAAGCGTGTCTATTTTAGCCTGTTTGTCCCAGGTAAAATTAAAAAAAAAATAAGAAGAATGTGTCAAAAACACAAAAGTAAGCTAAGCAAGGTAATCTTAGCTCTTTTGAAACTCATGTAAAAGGATTGTTATAAGTTTGAGGACAGCCAGGACAGATTACCTAAGTACTGTATCAAAGGAACAAAATAAAAAATAAATAAATGATGCTCTTTGGGTGGATGACACCTAAATGAACATTGGTACAAAGTCCCAATATATTTCTAATATCAGAGATCAGACCTCTACTCTTGCCTGATGCGTCTAAAACAAAAAGAGGGAACTGT
>REGO01000364.1:183549-327462 GCA_010120015.1 Rhombomys opimus | reverse complement strand
GAAGCCAAATCCATTCAATGGAAAAAAGACAGCATCTTCAACAAATGGTGCTGGACCAACTGGATGTCTACATGCAGAAAAATGAAAATAGATCCATATTTATCATCCTGTACAAAACTAAAGTCCAAGTGGATCAAAGACCTCAACATAAAACCAGATACTCTAAAGCTGTTAGAAGAGAAAGTGGGGAACAGCCTAGAACTCATTGGCACAGGAGACAACTTTCTGAGCAGTTTTCATTCCAGGTGACACTCCACAATAGACATTCTGAACTGTTAAACTGGCACATTGAAGGCATGTCTATCAGCATCTCTCACCGCTGAAGCATGCTGCAATGAACACAGCAGACTGTAATGTGACAGAATTATCCTGTTCAAAGTAATTGGTGTGTTCAGATAAGAAACAGAGTGGCAAACATTTCCTCCCTGACTCATTTTTTTCCTCAACCAGCATCATACTTTACCTGTAAAGACTTGTATAAATCACAAACTCAATTTCTAAGTGCTCCAGGATTCCCAATCACTGGGATGGATGATCCTAGGCCTCCTCAAAGTGCTTGCTTGAGAAAACTCCCAGCTGTGGAAATAATCTACCAATTATTTTCGGCAAAACCTCAGGCCAAGTTCCTTGTTCCAGGAGGTTAGAGACCTACTTTCAAAAGTCACAGCTATATCTTGGTGGAGATTCACAAACTCTTCCTGCTTATGCATTTATTTACTTCCTGATTCTTCTAAGCTGTTGTATTCCCCTATATATTCCTTTATTCTTTCCTTAAACAGTCATCCATGTAGCCACTGAAGGAGAATCCATTTAATCCCACACTTTTTCCTTCTATGGTAATGTGTTACTTAGTAAAACATTTGCCTCTGTTTATATTTGTCAAGTGTCCCACATGAGGGAAGAAGATTGTATGAATGTGATTGTCTACACACACACAGAAGAACTATATAAAGGAAAAAAGACATCACATATTATTAGACAGAGATTTTATTGCTAGGAGAGCACCATGAATGAAAACAACCTGTGAGGGAAGGTCTAATTTCAGTTTACTGCCTGTAATCTGCTATCCAAGGAAGACATGTAGGAACTCCAGGCAGAAACCTGGAGGTAGGAACTGGTGCAGAACCCCTGAAGGAGTGCTGCTTACTGGCTTGAATCTTATGACTTGTTTAACCTACTTTCTCTTAGGACTCAGGACCTCTTCCTCAGTGTTGGAACCAACTACTTAGGCAGAGGCCTCCCATGTTAATCCGTAATTAAGAGTGTGCAATACACAGTGTCAAACAGGACACTTGTAGGGAGTCATTTTGTTAGTTGAGATTCCCTCTAGCCAAATGACTTTAGCATGACTCAAGTTGACAGAAAAACTAGCCAAGATATGCATTATGAGAAATTTGCATGAAAACAAGATCACAGAATTTGAAGATGATCAGAGAATATATAAGGACAGTAGAAAAAAAAAACACAGCAATGAATTTGTAGGAAACTAGTGATGTAGAATTCTTCCACCCTTTACATATAAAGTAACAAAAGCTTAAGCAATAATTTTCAAGTTTATATCCCTAGTTAGTCAGCGCCTGAGAAGAAAGTCAAGCTTAGTTGTTTTTTCCACTTTCAGTGTCACTTCATGATTCTGCCTACCCTGTAAAGTACAGCAGACATTATGTATGAGTGATAAATGATTTTTCCGACTTTGATTGAGGGTCTCCTGCTGTCCTTGAATACTTAATGTTAAATTTTTTTTCCTTTGCCGATTGGCATCCCATATGTAGGGAATCAGCAGAGGGCTGCTGTAAATATTATAATTGTAACAATGTTTCCAGCCTCCTACATGTGTCTACTTAACACTGTGTGTGGCCTCCTGAAATGGCTGGGATCATACAGTCAAAAGTATAGAGTACTGCCCAAACAGAAAAAAAAAAATGAGATGTCTTTTAGAAACACTAGTGAGGGTCTACATCTTGCTTTGATTATCGCAGGGCAAAGTTTGCATGAACTCATGAAAAAGATATTGAGCATTCTTCTTCATTTTGCTAAATGAATAATACTCTCTGGATCAGAAAATGAACACAGAGCTTCTGTGGTCTGAATATTTTCTCCATCAGAATATACATTGAAATTTAATTGCTATTGTAACAGGAGAGGAGGTGGAGCTCTTAAGAGCTAATAAGACCAAGAAAACTCCAGCTTCACTTGTATGAAAGTTACTGGAGATCCCACATCTTGCCTTCTGACTTTCACCCATGAAAGGGTGCAACAGAAAGGCTCTCATTGGAGGTTAGTCTCAAAATTTTGGATTTCTGGCCTTCAGAAATATTCTGTTTCCCATAAACTAACAAGTCTCTCATAATAGAACCAAAGAAACAAAGATGGAGGGATCATCTTGGGATATAATATGTGATAATATAACACCAACCAGTATTACTGCCAGTGAGCCCTACAGGCCAGTGAAGAGGGTTGAGATGAGCCTGATGAGAATTCTTCCTGATAATATTTCTGAGGTGAAACTCAAGGCCTACAAAGTGAGTTTCAAACTCAGATGATGCAACTGGTGAGATTCCTGCTTTACTAATGGGAACACTGCAGGCATAGAACTCAGCATATATGCTAACCCACGTGTGTGCACTGGAGGGTGATACATTATATTTTTGTATATTTTTTACAACTGATATGATGAAAAAGAAAAAAGAAAATCCTGACTCTGTTCAGCCCCTACCCCCAAGCTCTCCACTCAAAACAAGCGAGTGGAGGAAGCAAAGCATGAGACCTCATTGATTTCTTTAACCCTGCTGACACACAGAACAAGTAGATACTGATTTAAAAATAAGTATCAAAACTCTTTATAAACAACACAGTAAGAGAGATATGTGCAAACTATATGATACACTAGTTCTCTTATTCAGTCAACTTCTCAGCAAGCCCAGCAGAGCTTGCCAGCATTGCAGGCTGACCAAGAGGAACTGACACTGTTGCATACACTTAGTGTTGGACTTCACCCCACCCCTGCTCTTGACACCAGTGAAGGGAATTTAGAATCAATTTTGTATGAAAATTCAGGAAAAAAAAGTGAGCCATCGGAGAGGCCCATTGAGACAGGAAGGCCCATTTCACAGGCTAATAGGCTTTTATTTCTCCACTCCTAGCAGGCATTGGATATGACCCAAAGGGTCCTTTCCAGTTCAAGCTGGCTTCATCATGGGAGGTATAGGTTTGATGAGAGATCCAAACTTTGGAAGACAAAAATTGCCATGTTCAACTAGTCAATCAGTTGTTTTGCTAAGTCTTTTGTACTTTTGTGGATTAAGATATCAACTACAAATGACTTCAGTGAGCCTTTATAAAATCTTATGTAGGTTTAGCAAAAGCTGATTCTATGATTTGGAAGTTTAATGTCACTTGTCCAGGCATGATATTATAGCCATGCCTAGAATATTCTATCATACTTTCAGAAACTACCTATTAAAAATCTCATGTTTTTAACGCACTATTTTGGGGTAAGTGTAATAAATACAAAACGTAGAGCCTGCTCAGGAAAGAAAAAAAAATACTTCAAAATTTACAGGTGGAAAACAAACATTATTGCACAAAGATATAAATAGCTACAATGTTGTGGGATTGGGACGGTGAAATTACTTTGGACAACAGTGATGAATTTGTGTGCCAGCATCTCAATGATGAGCTTGAAAGCTGGGCTCCACCCACAAAATCATAAAACCATTCTGCTTAGAGAATTGCATTCCAGATTAGAAAGAACAAAAGCCCACCTCCCTAAAAATGGGTGGGACATATTTCAAATCTCTTCCTGAAGAATTACACTAGGCTCTCTCAAAATTAAAATATAAGATGGAGGGAGAGCTTTGCCAAGCCACAGAGGAGGACAATGTAGCCAGTTTTGATAAGACAGGATAACCTAGGGTTAGATGGAAAGGGAGGACTCCATGGACTTGGAGAGGGGCATAGGAGGAGATGAGGGAAGAAGGGTGGGATTGGTAGGGTATGAGGGAAGGGACTACAGTTGGGATATAAAGTGAATAAACTGTAATTAATATAAAAAATAAAAATTTCATTAAAAAAGAATAGAAACAAGGGCTTAGTTATCTTTCCTTATTGATAGACATTCTGATTCCTGCTGAATCAGGAACCACATCAAAAATAAACACTTCAAAATAAACACATCAAAAATAAACACTTCAGTAGGGCCACACTATGGATATATATCAGGTAGGTCAATTAAGTGAACCTTGACTGGCAGGTAGAGCTGTATAACAGAAAGATATAGTTAAAGAAAATTGACATAATGAAAAGACAGTTCCCATACTCAATACCTGAATATTAAAACTCAAGAGATGGGCTAGCCAGATGATTCTGTAATAAAAAGCACTTGAAGCCAAGGCTGGCTACCTAAGTTCAATGATCAGAATCAACATGGTAGAAGGAAAAGAAAAAAACAAACCAAACCAAAACAACACTGTAACTTTTTGTCTGACATGCACATGGATACTATATGATATATATTAATACATACATTTACATCTGTACATGTATGTACAGATCTACATACATATAAATAAACAAACAAATAGAAAGATAGATTAATAATGAAATAAAAATCAAAACAGGAAAACAGCATGACTTGTATTTTATCTATTACCTGTCATGCTGAAGTCTCATCCTTACATGATTTACTAAGCTGAGTTCAATATTGCATAAAGTATTTATGCATCATATCGATAAACAGTAAGTTGAATAAATAACATTGTTACTAAAGACATATAAATTTCCCATAAAGGAAATTTCAAAGAGCTTACGAAGATTCTCTGCCTTCATCAGTGAAGTGCATGCTTTCAAGCCTGTATATATGGGTTATGCATACTCATCTCCTCCTACGTAGTATAGGATAGAAATGGGGAAAATGGTGAGTTGACCTCAGTAAAATCTGGAAGTTATCGTTTCACTAAAGTGACGAGATTTCGGTAAACAGTCACAATGCACATTGTTTTGTGTGGCACAGTACCTCAAAAACCCAGAGCTCCAATCTAATCTTGAGACAAATATCAAATAAACCCCATGTGGGAACAGATACAAACAGGACTTCTCACTGCAACACTTCTCACTGCTTTCATGGTCATATAAGGCATTAAAAATTCCAAAAAACTGAACAAGAATTAAGGATAGGATTATATAAAATATGCCACCTTGGCAAAGTCCTAAGGACAGAGAAGGGGCATTGGTACAGGGGAGAAAAAGCTAAATAAGGTAGGAAATTTAATTAACAATAGTGCATTAGGCTAGAAATGTACCTCAGTAGTAAAACACTTGCCTAGTGTGGGGGAAGCAAACTCTGACTTCACTTTCTAGTATATGTATTTGTGCTTTTATAAACATGTATGCTTACATGTGAAAGCATGTATTCAGTAATTACAGATATATAATATCCTGTGGTAAATTTTTAATAAGTATGATAGCAGGGCAGAATTTATGAAGTCTAAATCTGTGACTGTCTCCAAATATTATACATTTTTTTTTAATTTAAAATCTTTTTCCAAGAAAACCAAGCCACACAACTGAGATTAAGCAGCATGTCCTTATCTTTCGACTGGGAACTCCACTTCTCTTTTTAGCAAATCTAATGGTTTATAAGAAAACAGAACTTTCACCCATTCATTTAGCTCCTACCATATTCTTTCTTAAATTTGGGTAGCTAGACATGGAACATGCTTTGACCAGAATATTAACTCAGATACTTGACTGTGGGCTGCTGGTCTCTTTTTTATGTTTTCTTAACATCTTTTGTGCATACAGAATTCAGCTCTCCTTCCTTATTATTAAGATCACTTTTAAAAATCTCTACCCTACTTATTCTTTAAGCAATGTTTGATACCCAGGTGAAGCTTTAATTACATTTCTCCTTGAAAATACAGACAAAAATTTGGCCTATCTCTTTCATAACCTCCTCACCTTAAGAACTTGACAAAAAACATTCAATATGGCAGTGGCTGCGTGCATGCCCAGTGGCCCTAGACTCTCTCCTAGGAGCCTGAGAGATCTCCAGAGGCTTTATGGGGAGACAAGGCAGTGGAGGAGGAGTCTGTATCTCTGAAACAACTTTTAAAAATTATTTCTTATGGGAAAAAATCTTTTATTTTTTAATGGTCTTATGTAATTGGGTTGGGATAGCAGCTATAGCAATGTTCATGGCTGAGAGACACCAAACCAGAGAAACATGGGCAGTGACAGGTATGAGAGCAGAGTTGGCAGACAAAGAATCTTGTTCAGTCTTCCAGAAGGCTCAGCCAGTGGGCCTGGCCCAAGGCATGAACCACAAGATCACCCTGACTCTGGGCAACAACAGAACATCAAAGATATAACTCAGGAATAGTTCAGTATTTACCAGAAAACTTGAGCCAGACCCATAACTCATATCAGTAAATATTCGCATGCAAAGCTGTTTGGGGGAAGAAAAAAAAGAACAAGGTGGTATGAGCACAGAGAGAGGCAGAACTAGAGATAGATATGTCGTTGCAGTGACAGGTATGGGAGCTTAGCTGCAGTGAGCAAAGGAGCAAATCTTAATCCACTCCAGTGGGCCCTGTGATTTTCAGCAGCCTGAAGCCTGGAGCCCGGAGCCAGAGTCTGGAGCAACTGTTATGGGCAAAGAAACTTCTTTTGCACCAGTATTGATGACTGAAGACTTGTAACCGATAATGAGACATTGAAGGTGGAGGACAGCCTCACCCTACCCATACCTACATGCCTATCTCCCCACACACCCACACCCCTGGATCCTGCAGAAAACAGAAACAGTACCAACAGGAAGTTGTTGAAGAGAGTCCTTACAAAGAATGACAAAGATGCTGAAGTATAGCTTTTCACAGTTTTTTTATATTCCCAAACTTGAATCACTATTGTGCAAATCTTTTAATCCCCCCAAACCAAGTAAAGCCTTTGCTCACACAAAGGAGTCCTTGCTGAATTCCAGGAATTTGATGGCCTGAAATCCTGACACTTTTCCACTTGGAGCAGTGATACTTCTCTCTTTTTTCTTCTTCCTTCAGTTTCATTTTTTTTACTTTTATTAATTACACTTTATTCACTTTGTATCCCCCCATAAGCCCCTACCTCCTCCGCTCCCAATATCACCCTCCCTCCTCTTTCTTCAGGCATGCCCCTCCCCAAGTCCACTCTTAGTGGAGGTCCCCTATCCTTCCTTATGATCTTAGTCTATCAGATCTCATCAGCAGTGGCTGCATTGTAATCCTCTGTGGCCTGGTAAGGCTTCCCCTCCCAAAAGGGGGAGGTGATCAAAGAGCAGGCCAATCAGATTATGTCAGAGGCAGTCCCTCTTCCCATTACTATGGAACTCACTTGTACACTGCCATGGGCTACATCTGTGCAGGGGTTTTAGGTTTTCTCCATATCTGGTACTTGGTTGGAGTATGAGACTCTGGAAGGACCCCTGTCTTCAAATTTTCTAGTTCTGTTGCTCTCCTTGTGGAGTTCCTGTCCTCTCCAGATCTTACTATTTCCCACTTCTTTCATAAGATTCCATGCACTCTGCCCAACAGTTAGCCATAAGTCTCAGCATATGCTTTGGTAGTCTGCAGGGCAAAGTCTTTCAGAGGCCCTCTGTGGCAGGCTCCTAACTTGTTTCGTGTTTTCTTCTTCTGATGTCCATCCTCTTTGCCTTTCGGGGTGGGGATTGAGCATTTTAGTCAGGGTCCTCCCTCTTGATTAAAATCTTCAGATGTACAAATTTTAGTAGGTTTATCCTATGTTATATGTCTATATGAGTGAGTATATACCGTGTGTGTCTTTCTGCTTCTGGGACAGCTCACTCAAGATGATCCTTTCCAGTTCCCACCATTTACCTGAAAATTTCACAATCAATAAAAGGGACCTCATGAAACTGAAAAGCTTCTGTAAAGCAAAGGACACCATCATCAAAACAAAATGAATGCCTAGAGATTGGGAAAGAATCTTCACCAACCCTTTATCTGACAGAGGGCTAATATCCAGTATATATAAAGAACTAAAGAAATTGAAAAGCAACAAGCCAAGTAATCCAATTAAAAATGAGGAACAGAGCTAAACAGAATTCTCGACAGAGGAATATCGAATGGCAGAGAAACACTTAAAGAAATGCTCAACCACATTAGCCATCAGGGAAATGTAAATCAAAACGACCCTGAGATTTCACCTTACACCCATCAGAATGGCCAAAATAAAAACTCAAGTGACAACACATGCTGGAGAGGTTGTGGAGAAAGGGGAACCCTCCTCCACTGCTGGTAGGAATGTAAACTTGTACAACCACTCTGGAAATGAATCTGGTGCTTTCTCAGACAACTAGGAATAGTGCTTCCTCAAGATCCAGCCATATCATTCCTAGGCATATACCCAAAAGAGGCTCAAGCACACAATAAGGACATTTCCTCAACCATGTTTGTCGCAGCTTTATTTATAATAGCCAGAAGCTGGAAACAACCCAGATGCCCCTCAACTGAAGAATGGTTCCAGAAATTGTGGTACATCTACACAATGGAATATTACTTCCTTCATTTTCTATGTGTCAGTTCTAAGACTAACCAATCAAATAAGACTCTGAGGTCAGATCTCAGGCAGTGGAGAAAAGATATAGTCACTATCTGAGCTGGAATAAAACTGAAACATTTCTTGTCTCTGTGTGTTCACTATCCTTGGTACATCTTCTCTGTCAAGAGAAAAGTTTTCTTCTCCTCCAGACACTTGAAAAAAAGTGTCTATATACTTACTTTTATCCAAAACTCAAATTATATTATTTGGCCAGGTTTTTCTTTTTTAATTTTTATTTTATTATTATTATTGTTATTATTTACATTTTATTCAATTTGTATCCTGAATATAGTCTCCCCCTTCTCTCCTCCCAGTCCCACCCTCTCTCTCTTCCCTCTCCCACCCTTATACCTTCTTCATCTGGACTTATTTGTTTTCAATTCAATAAGAATTTTATTTTTTGTCCGCTATGACGGTGAGCAAATACTGTAGATTAAAATGTGGAAATATCAGTCACTCTCCATATGTTCAAAACCCAAACCAAGTGAATGCTACTGACTGAGTAGAAGCTTATGAAATCTCATGCACCTGCCTGGATTCTGTTTTGGACAAGCCTGTGAATTGAAGATCAACTTAACTATGAAGTAAATACGTAGTCATTTAAGGATATATGGCCAGAACTTATTTAAAACTATCAAAACCACCAGCCCCCAGCTGCCCCCCCCAAAAAAAATAGAAGAAAAGAAAAAAAAGGACAACAAAAACTAGCTCAAATGTTTTAAAATCAAAATCTCCAAATCTCCAAAGCCTTTTCATGCCCAAGGAATTAGGTAATTGCTAAAACAGTTCCTGGCCCCTTCTCCAGTCACTGAAGGCTTCTCCACGGGCAAGCATGGCTCCTGCTTCTCAGAAAAACGTTTGGGAGGCAGTATTTCTCCCAGAAGACTTCACTGCAGAACTTCAAACCTGGGATGATTGCTGGAGTGCCTATTTAACACATCAAAGTGGACATGACTGGTGGGTTCTCTTAGAATCCCTCAGTCCCCACCTGTTAAACAAGGTCCTCCAAGCTTTCATGCCTAGCCCTCTACCCAGAACTCTTCCACTCAGAGGGCTGGGCTGTTTTTCCATGTATAATTCACACGTTTTAGTTACCTGTACCTTTTGTACCTTTGACCTCCTGGCCACTACACCTAGTTCCCAGCTCTCTCTCTATTCCCTTTGCTCTTGTTTCCAACGTGATCCAGGTCAATCTGGTCATGTACGCTCTGGTCTCCACAGATGTCCCTGGCTTTGGCTAGGCTTTCCCACATATCTACAATAAACCATTTTCTCCGCTGTACCTAGGAGCAGCCGTACCTTTTCCTTTCCTTTTATTTCTTCTTATTGTTCATTCAGTATTTGTATTTTCTCTGCCTATGATTCCAGTTAGCAGTGTCTTACATTTTCTCTGTCAGTGATTCTAGTGAGCAGTGTGTCTTTTATGTGGTAATTTGCTGACATTATTATTTTCACTTTTTGGAGACCGAGACTCACTAAATAGCTGGACTCAAATTTATAATCCTCCTGCCTAGCCTGCTATATAGTAATATTCACAGATTGGATTAGTACCTTGCCTCATTTTCTTTCTCTTTCTCTCTCTCTCTTTTTTACATTAAGCCATCTTTTATCGAAGCTTTTATTTTGATACAGAAATCGATTTTATTGATGTCTAGCACATAAAAGTGCTTAATAAACCACTATTGGCTTAATGAATGATTCACAATCTGTATTCAAGGATAAGATACATCACTGTACAACCAGATAAATACACAGAATGACAGAATGAGAAGAGTGAATGATATCCCTCCTTTCTAGAATAAAGAAATAAGTAGCTTTTTTTTTCTAGAAAGTTGTATGATATACTCCTGCCTACTCTGAGGGGGGATTAAAAAACCAAAACAAATCAAAATAAAAAAATACAATATGTGTGTTACCAAGAATAAGATTTTGTAAAATGGTTAAGAAGAAATAGAGGGAATTAATATTATTTCCAACACTTCCAGATGATGAAAGAAAGAGCCTGCAGGGTATTTTCATGTTCTTTATTTGGTTTGTATTGTTTTAGTGTTGTATTTGCCCAAAGTGTTGAAAACCAAATAGATAACAAAACATATCACAAGCGAGCTTGGCTGTGAGAATGTGATAAATTCACTTACATCTGGAAAGTCTATCTGACTTCCAAAACATCCTAAACAAAATTCAGAGAGTGTTCCAAATTTGCAGCAAACATTTGGACTTTCTCTTTTGATATAAGCATTTGGAAAAATTTCCATAAAAATTTACAATTACTTTTGAGTAATTAGTTTATATAATGGTAAGGACTAGGACAAGAAGGGACATATCAATTAAATTGACAGTTGAAAACACACACAAACAGGAGAGGATATGGCAATGTTTTCCACATGAGTTATAAAAAAATAAAGTGTGCCTGACAAGCAAACCTGAAGCAAGAACTTAAGGGAAGGACAAAGGGGAAAAAAGGGAAAATGGAAGAGAAAAGAAAATAAAAAAGAGAGGGAAAGGGAAAATAGGAGGAAAGAATATCATGACAAAAGTAGTATAAAGATATGAGGGCCTTCTTTCAGAGAGAATATGGGTAACCATTTTTTTTTCTTTTCCAGAAACACAGTAGCATTTAAGCTCTCATCTCTTCATAAAGCTTGGGCTCTTTTATTCTGTAGCACATCCTCCCATAAAACCCGCAGTTCTTGTATCAGCTTCTTTTCTGTTAACGTCTTAAAGCACCCTATTAAAAAGGACTTAAGAAGAAAAGGGTGTGTTTGACTTCCATTTTCTGGTTACAGTCTATTATGTAGGGAAGCCACAGTTGCAGGTCCTTGAGAGAGCTGCTCATACTGCACCTGCAGTCAGGAAGCAGAGGGACAGAGACATCTCTTACTCCCATGTTGGGTAGCCCCACAGGAACACCAAGCTACACAACCATAAGGTCTATACAGAGGACCTAGTTCAGACCAACACAGAGATCATGTATGTCCCTTCAGTCTCTGTGAGACCCTAGAAGCCCTGCCTTGTTGATTTTGTGAGCCATGCAATCTTGATGTGCTGGAACATTCTGTCTCCTAAATCCTTCCTTAAACTCTTCCTCAAAATTCCCCCTGGGTCAGCCTACTCCTCCCATCAATGGTTGAATAGTGCCGCTTGTGGGGCACTTGGACCATGCCACCAGAGGTGCTGACATGGAACTGGTCAGATGGAACATGATCAAACTCCAGAAATCGCAAACTTGAACATTCACCCCAAAAAACCCATTCCCACTCCCCAAGGTTCATATTGTACTTGTTCACAATGGAGTAAACACACACGCATAAGCCATTTTACTAAATATTGTCTAAGAGTTGCAGTTTCATTGGGATAGCTCTGAGTTAATAGAGCTGTAATGCTAGAAGCCTCAGAGGAGGACTTCTCACCCCTGGCATTCCCAGCTGGACTTTGATCCTGCAGACTCCTACCACCACCACATTCCAGATTGTACTTCATTCATTCCTTTTGGAAGTGCAGCGGCACCCAGACACCCGCAAAGGAGAGGCAGGATGTGTAACCACAGCCCTTCTGACGCAATCGGGATAAGCATCTAACCTATTCGTATAGCATAACATTAGGAATCACTTCATTGACATTTTCTACTCATATTTGGTTCTTTCCTGGGTTGCTCGGCAGTCCTGCTTCTAGTTCCTGACCGTCCAGGCAGTGTCATGCATGGGAACTCTTTCATGACACATGCCTCAATTTGAAACGGCCACTCCCACAAGTTCCATGCCACATTGCCCCCAGACATTTTGCAAGCAGGGCCGCTTGTAGGTCAAAGGTTTTGTGGCTGGATTGGTGTTCCAGTCCAAGTACAAGGATTTTTGCCTGGTGATGGAGGATGGCCAGCTGGTCCTCTGTCTCCTCCATTACTAGGAGAGTTTCCTGGGATCAGTTGCGTAGATTCCAAAGATTTTGTTCTACACTAAGTTTCTACATTGCCCCCCACCAAGTGTCCCTCATTTCCGGTCATCTTTCTCAGTACGCTCTCCTTCCTTTCCTCCCATCCCTGTCTTGGTCCAGCCTGTTCCCATCCCCACCTGCCCCAAGCGAACTCACAAAATGTCTATTTCCCCATCAATTCAATTCATGCATTCTCCACATGAGCCCTCCCTGTTACTTAGTTTCTTTGGGTCTGTGGATTGCAGCATCATTATTCTCTATTTAACGGCTAATGTTAGCTAAGTGAGAACATACCATTTTCCCCCCGAGTCTGGGTTACCTCACTCAGGATGATTTTTTTCTACTTCCATCCATTGGCCTGCAAATTACAATATCCTTGTTTTTAACAGCTGAAACCCCCTTTTTCTTAGTATTTTGGCTCCTCCAGTCTTTTTTTTTAATTTTTATTTAACTTTTATTAATTACACTTTATTCCTTTTGTATCCCCCCATAAGCCCCTCCCTCCTCCCCTCCCGGTCCCACCCTCCCCCCCTTTCTGCATGCATGCCTCTCCCCAAGTCCACTGATAGGGGAGGTCCTCCTCTTCTTCCTTCTGATCTTAGCCTATCAGATCTCATCAGGAATGGCTGCATTGTCATCTTCTGTGGTCTGGTAGGGCTGCTCTCCCCTCAGGGGGAGGTGATCAAAGAACAGGCCAATCAGATTATGTCAGAGGCAGTCCCTCTTCCCATTACTATGGAACCCACTTGGATACTACGCCAAATTTTTTTTAGTTATTATAATTTATTCACTTTTTCTTTTTAAATTTTATTTATTTTTTATTAATTACAGTTTATTAACTTTGTATCCCAGCTGTAACCCCCTCCCTTACCCCCTCCCAGTCTCACCTTCCCTCCCTCATCTCCTCCCATGCCCTTCCCCAAGTCCACTAATAGAGGAGGTCTTTCTCCCCTTCCAGCTGACCATAGCCTATCAGGTCTCATCAGGACTGGCTGCATTCTCTTCCTCTGTGTCACCTCAGGGGGAGGTGATCAAAGAGCCAGCCACTGAGTTCATGTCAGAGATAGTCCCTGTTCCAATTCCTAGGGAACCCACTTGGAGACTGAGCTTCCATGGGCTACATCTGTGCAGGAGTTCTAGGTATTCTCCATGCATGGTCCTTGGTTGGAGTATCAGTCTCAGAAAAGCCCTCCGTGACCAGATTTTTTTTTTGTTCTGTTACTCTCCTTGTGGAGCTCCTATCCCCTCCTAGTCTTTCTTTCTCCCAATTCTTTCATAAAATTCCCTGCACTCTGCCCAAATTTTGGCTATGAGTTTCAGCATCAGCCTTGATACCCTGTTGGTCAGTCTTGATATGAGCGTTTGTGCCCAGTCTTGGTAGATATCCCAGGGAGGCCATTTTTTTTTTAAGATGGGAAATCCAGTAGGAGTGAATCAGGGGAAGGGGCAAAGGGAAAAGGGAGAGAGGAGGACCTGGGAGGAGTAAGGGAAAGGGAAATAAGGTCAGGATGGGATATAATACATAAAAGAAAAAAAATATGCACTGTGTTAGTTTCAAATAAAAAAAAAGAATTCATTTTGTTAGAAGTAGAGAGATAATCAGTAAAGCATTTGCCATAGAACTATGAAGACCCAAGCCCATGTAAAGGGAACAAAAGGGGAGTGTGTTTGTGTGTAACTGTAACCCCAGTACCTCAGTGCTGGGTAGGTAGACACAGGTGGATCTCAGGGCTCACGGTCAGCCATTTTAGCCTAATCATCATGTTCTAAGCCAAGACGAAAAGCATTCTCAGTTAGCTTCTAGTCCATACGTACTTTGAAATATGCATGAGTTATATGAGAGTAAAATTTTGAAAACAAAACCAGACAGCAAGAAACTTAGCATGCATGTTAATCTTGTTTCCCTGTTTTATAGAGCCTGGGATCACATTTCCAAAGAAAAGTCTTTCCCACAATTAAGATGGTTCCTTCTACATCAATGAAAACAATTAAGGAAATCACCCACAGACATACCCAGAGGCTCTTTTTCCAAGTGGCATTATTCCTGTAAAGTTGACAAAATTTGAGTTCCTCACACTTTCTATCTCTTTACCTGAAAAAAATATTCTGCCTCTTAGTGAGATAAAGAAATCATGTCATATGACAAATGGTATAAAAACCAATTGTATATAACAAATCTTGAATTATCTTCATAACTGGGGTACACATATAATTAAAGCTCAAGCTTCATGTCATTCTTAGTCTTTTATTATGTCTGTGTGGTCTTATCCTCTGTCTCATTCTACCTTCAAGATCTTAGCTCTAACAGCAAACTTGTTTCTCTTTTATCATCCAGATTTGGTTATGACCACAGCCATGCAACTCCATTGTTTATTAACTCATTAAAATATACTAGCATCTCAGGTCTTATTCACATTGTGTAAAAAAGTTGTGTAGTTAGTTTTTGTAACACCAACCTCATTCTTTTTTTACTGTTCAGTTTATTGCCCTATACATATTTTTACTCTTTCCTTTTACTATTATTATTTTTTACCATCACCATCATAATCATTATTATTTACAGTTTATTCACTTTGTATCCCAGTTGTAACTCCCTCCTTCATCTCCTCCTGGTCCAACCCTTCCTCCCACTTCCCCCCTATAACTTTTCCCTAGTCCACTGATAGGGGAAGTCCTTCTCCTCTACTGTCTCACCCTACTTTATCATGTCCCATCAGGACTACCTGGATCCTCTTCCCTTGTGGGCTGGCTAGGTCATGCCACCAAGGAGTAGTGATCAAGGAGCAGGCAACTGAGTTCATGTCAGAAACTATCATTTCTCCTCTTACTAGGTAACCCACAAGGAGAGTGAGCTCCCTATGGGTTACATCTGAGCAGGGGTTCTATGTCCTCTCTATGTATGGTTTTTGGTTGATGCATCAGTCTCTGTAGTCCCTCCTAGGCCCTGCTTTCTTTGGTTTTGTTGATCTCCTTGTGTGTCTCCTGTCCCCTCCTATTTTTATAGGAAAACTTTTCTAAAACTTACATGAAAACATTTTTATTTAGAAATAAAACTTTTTATTTCTAAGAGAAGGAAAGAGGAACAAACTATACAGAAAATCTTCAAGAGTTAAAAATACAGAAGAAAAGAGTTGTGTATGATAAAGGTGGATCTTTTAATTGGTTTTGTCTAATATCATAGAGTTTATCAGACTAACAATTTAACTGAGATATTAAATTAACAATTTAATTTAATATCTATCTTTCAATGATAAAAAGAATATAGATTCTGAGTATCTTATTTATTCATTTTAGGTTAAATTTTCAATAGGTGGGAGTAAGGCCAATCACAAATTTCATAAAGCAAAAGAGGCAATGAATATTTGTTAGCATCCGTTAAAATAATGATATGCCAGGGTCACATCAAAATAGTGTATATAATGCTAATATGGCTTACACAAAAACATGTTGTGGTTGTTATACATGTTAATTTTTGTCATCGTGATAAATAACTGAGAAAATAATCTAGAAGGAGGAAAAGGAGGAGTAGTTCATGTTTCAGAGCCTTTAAATCATGGTTGACTGGCTTCATTATTTCAGATAGAAAAGAAATTTCATGGAAGTGAAAATATCACTGAAGCTACTTATCTCATGCTAGCCAGGAAACAGAGAAATACAGGAAAGAGCCAAAAAGAGGCAGTTTTGTCATTGTACAGAATACCAAGCTTATGAGGATCTACTTTCCACAACTAAATTGTACCCCTGAGTTAGTATTTACCACTTTCCCCAAAATACCATCACATCATTATTTCACCACGGTTTTGATGGATTAATTAGGTGAGAAACAGTCAGCTCTCTGTTGTCAAGCACTAACCTTTCAATGCATGTGCCTTTTGGGACAAATCTTTCATAATCAGGTTAGAGATGAAAAGTCAGCAAAGAGTTGAGCAATGCATATTACAAAGCAAGCCAAGGGAAATCGGTGTGGGTGCATCATTTAAAGGATACATTTAATTATCCCAAAGTTAGTTTTGTCTTGCGTTCTAGGAGTTTGTGAAGTCAGCCTAATGAACAAGCAAAAATGACTTAGCATGAGATATGTGAAAACAGATACTAAGACTCATAACCAAACCTTCGGCAGAAAGGGAGTTAGTATGACATGGAAAGAATAGGATCTCCACAAGGACCAAATATATCTGGGCACAGGGTTATTTTTTCTGAAACTGTTTCTCCAACCAAGGACCATGTATGGATATAACCTAGAACTTTGCTCGGACGAAGGTCGTGGTAGCTCAATAACCAACTGGTTTCCTAGAGTAAGGGGAACACGGACTATTTCTGACAGGAACTCAATGGCAGGCTCTTGAACCTCCCCACACCCCAAGGGAGGAGCAGTGCTCTTAGGCCACAGAGGAGTACTTTGCAGCCAGTCCTGAAGATGCCTGATAAAACAGGGCCAGACAAAAGGGGAGGAGGTCCTCCCCAATCCGTGGACTTGGAAAGGGGTAGGGGGGAGCTGAAGGAGGCAGGATGGGATTGGGAGGGAATAAGGGAGCAGGATACAGCTGGGATACACAGTTAATAAAATGTAACTAATAATAATAATAATAAAATAAAAAATAATTTCTTCTCTACTTTAGCTACATCAGTATTATATAATCTTTGTTTTATTGTATGATACTTTCATTTCATTAACTACCACTAATATACAGTATAAAGGAGACAAATATAGAACATATTAAGTTTACTTTGAGAGAGAAAAAGTAACTATTGTTAGCTTAATGAATATACTAGGATTGTATTCTGTTTTATGGATCATGCATGGTAACTATATGTGGAATAAATACTTACAAGACATTAATACAGGAATAACTATAACATTTTTCTTTATAGTTTAAGCTTTCCATAGAGCAGCTAGGTTCTTCCAATATGTTATGTTATAACACTGAGAGTTTACTTATAGTGTTGTGATGTTGACTTGCAATGGCAAAACTTTTACAAACATTTGGAAAAATATTATCACATGAGAATCACTTTTATTTTAAATAATAACCAAGACACATCAATCACTTAATTTCTTTTCAAAGCCCATATGAGTGAAAAAGTTATTATTTGATCTATTTGATTACTAAAATATTTTTGGTAGCCAGTATATTTAGTTTTTGATACAAAAATGTTGAGTTCTTGAGATAGAGAGTATCTCAACTAACACATTATTTCCCACCAATGACTGAAGATTTGACCCTCCAGCATCCATATAAAATCAGAATATAGTAGCACATAGCCATAACACCTGGGCTGGTAACATACAGAAAGGAAGACCTCTAGGGCATGCTGGGTCCCACTCTATGGCTTAAAATTTAGGTCCAGGGAGATACTATATTTCAATATAAAGTGAAGAATAATAAAAATATCAAACATGGATTTTAGCCTCTGTTTTTATGTGTACAAACATGCACACACACAAAAAGTAAATATACAAATATATCTACAAATTAACAAATAAAATAAAATAAAATGTTGAATTCTTAATGAACCTAATATAGGCTGTATATTTTCTGATATTTATTTAATTTTTGTAGGAAAGCCATTTAAAAGCAAATACTTATATTTTAGATAATTTAGCCACACCTTTTAGAACATGTGTCAAAAAGCAATAAGGCTATAGAACGTTTTTTGAAAAGATGGGCATAACTCAACAGAGGAATGGGTAAAAAAAATGTGGTATATTTTTACAAAGGAGTATTACTCAGCTGCTAAAGAATGAGCTCATAAAATTTGCAGGAAAATGGATGGAACTAGAAACAATCTTTCGAAGCAAGGCAACTCAGACCTAGAACAATAAATTTGGCATGTGTTCACTTATATGTGTGTATTAGCCATTAAATAAATGACAACCAACCTATAATCCAAAGACTCAGAGAAATATGTATACAGGAAAGGTCTGTGATAACACATAGAACTCCCAGGGAGGGAGAAATAGAATAAATATGGGTGTACTGGGGCAAGGGCTGGCAAATAAGAAGGGGAGGGAGACTGAGTGAAAGAATTCAGATAGAGACAACTAGAATTGAGGGGCATTTCAGTGGTGGCATGGAAGCCCAAAGCAGTGAAAACCTCCTTAAACACATGAAGAAAGTTGTAAGGTAATCTCCAAATAATTAGGGAGACAGACTACTAAGTGGCCATATCTTGTCACCAAAACAAAGCTTCAAGTACCAGCACTGACTTACACTTAGTTGAGTTGTTGGGTAAGGGGTCCTATTTAAATTCCAAGCAATCCATGCTGTTGCCAAGACAATAGGTTGCTATCCACAAGCTGATAGCATTGCTGAAGACAATACCTGCTCAACTCATTAGAGCAGAGATTGAGCTGGTGAGTACATATAACCTTCTCCCCTATTTTCTAGTATGCTTGGTACTGGAAGACACACTTCAGACTATAAAGAGAAAGGTAAACACCAACTCAACCACAAAACCTTTCATTTACAGTCTATCCTGCCAGCAAAATATGCTAGGGCAGTGGTGGCATAAATCTTGTAGACTTAATCAACTAATGACCAATTTGATTGAAGACCCAATCCACAAAATGAAAGCCTTACCTGACACTGCTTGGGTGACTAAGAACCAGAGACGAGATAGCCCAGAATGCTAGAGCACAATAAATACTACTAGTCTAAAAAGAAATGAAAGAAAGAGAAAAGAAAAGGAAGGAAGGAAGGAAGGAAGGAAGGAAGGAAGGAAGGAAGGAAGGAAGGAAGGAAGGAAGGAAGGAAGGAAGGAAGGAAGGAAGGAAGGATAAAATGACACCTATGAAACTTCCTCCTTTGCAGATGGGAACAAAAGCAGAGACTCAAAGCCAGATATTACTAAGAGAGAGAGAGACACACACACACACCCACACACAGAGGAACCATGTTACACACATTTCTAAATGGAAATGTCTCTATCAAATCCCTCCACTCAGAGATCAGGAAACCCTGTGGAAAAGAAAGCAGAAAGAATGAGCCATGAGGAAACCAGGAAAACAAGGCTCATATGAACTCATAGAGACTGAAGCCTCGACTGGTCTGTACCAGTTCCTCTGCATATATTTTATAGCTTTCAGTTTAATGTCTTTATGGGACTTCTAAAAGTGTGAATAATTGGGACTCTGATTCTCATGCCTTCTCTTGAGGCTCTTTTCCTTTTGTTGATTTGACTTGTCTATTTTAGATGTGATGATTTTTGCTTTATCTTTTGTTTGGTTTGGTTTGGTTTAGATTTTTGAGAAAGTGCTTTTGTGCTGGCTTCCCTGGATTCCTTTGTAGACCAGGCTGGCCCCCTTCTCAAAGAAATTTGCCTGCCTCTTGAGTGCTCGGATTACAGGCATGCACCGCCATGCCCAGCTGAGTTTGGATTTATTTTATTATATTTTATTTTGTTATGCTTTGTTGCTTTGTCTTAGAAGCCTATTCTTTTCTAACAGACAAAAAGAGGGTTTATCCAATGGGAGTGAAAGTAGGAAGGAACTGGGAGAAGTAGGTGGAGGGAAAACTCTAAACAAGATATATTTTATGAGAAAATAATCTATTTCAATAAAAGGGAATATATAATATATATACACTAGTTCGAAAAAAAGGTGAGCTGTTGACAAAAACAATCAATTATTCAAATATATAAAGTACATCACATGTTATTTTGAGTAACTATTTCTTTTCTTATGCTACCGAGTTTTCCAAAACATCATGTTTTGAAGGGTTATGTTTCCACCATATAGTATTAAGAGGCAAGGCTTTGAAAAAATGTTTGGAAAGTGAGGGAGATAACCCGATCAAAGTGTTAATCAATAGATGGATATATACTATACTATTATGGCATTATTAAGTATGGTATAATCTGCTTGGATAAAGTGAGTCACTGTGTTGACTCACTCAGTAAGAAATACTGAGTCCTGGCTACTTATTTCAATTTCTGACGCTTTATCATGAACAGCTTCACTCTGCCACACTTTTATGTTATAAGGTATTGCTTCATCATGTTCTCAGAAACAATGGAGCAAGGCCACCATGGACTAAGTTCTCTGAGATTATCAACTACAATATTGCCTTTCTTCTATCTTGCCACCTTTTGTGACTAATGTATCCCTATAAGTAAATACTATACAAAAAATGACAATTTACAGATATGACCATAATCATAGTTTCTCCAGATTCAATCAATGTAAATTCTCTCATTTGCACCATTAGGCCATGACCTGGTATGATGTCACTAAAAGGTGACAATCATGCTTAGAGCACACTAGCTCATAATTCATTCATATCTATTAATCTATGAAAGTCACAGTAACCCTTTTTAAAACACAATAACCTTTTCAAAAAACCCTTCCTTTGTGTGCTGAAAGATCCAAATCTGCAACAAGTTTTATTTGAAAATTCTACTTCTGACCCTCTTCTATCAAATGAATGCTATTAATGAAATAACAAATGATTGTTAAGGGAAATTTCAGATGTGTTCACAGTTGCCATCTATTCCTTTCTGCATCACTTTACAAAACTCTGTTTCTAATATATATCTCCTTAGGACAGGCTTCCTGCCAAGAGAGCAACTGTTGTGAAGGTAATCAAATACTTTTAATTAAAAAAAAAATCCCCAACACCTTATAATGTTTTCCCTCATGACCTTAATTCCCAGGAGGCTTTCATTTTCATCTATTTCTGTGCTGCTTTGACATAATTAGAGCATAGTATCACAGATGTTGAGAAGAACATTTCAAAACCTGTGCTGAGGTTTACCAGATGTCTAAATCACCCATTGTGAATTATTAGCAATTTTTAAAAATTGTTTTGTGAGCACAGATGCACCTCAAGAGACCTGAAACTAATCTAAATCTCTTATCTATGAGTTTATATGAACTCAAGTATGATGGTATTCTAATTTATAAATAATTACCATGAGTAAATCTCATATAATATCATGAAATCTTAAAAATACATAAGACATAGTCAATAATAGTCTGGCCTAAGATTCAAATTTGAAGGCTTACTGGAAATAACAAATATCTTACTGTCTTTGGCATAAAACAGTGTAAAGCTTCACAAATCCAGTTTTCATAACTTATGATACTTCCTTGGCTAGTTAGATATATCTGAAAAAATTAATGGCTGCTTTATGAGAAAAGCAATAATGCTTTACTTTTAACATATCCATACTTGGAAGGAAAGTAAACAGGATGCTTTGCATTAAACAATATAGACTACAGTCAGTTATTTGAATTCCAAATAATTTGCCAATGGAATTTTATTTAATCACAAACTTGCCCAAGTGTGGAGTGTGCCATTTTTCAATAGGAGTTAGTAAGCTGTTTTTGCCATCTGGAAAAGTAGACAGGAAAAACATTTCAGTGATTGTGTCAAACAATATACTATGAGCTTTATAGACAAACATTTGGGGATTAGAAAATAGGAAGGACAAATCCATAAGATTCAGGCATATTGCCATCTTAACACATTAAAATTACATTTAATATAATAAAGTAACGTAGATGCACACATGCCTATAGTAAATTAGAATCAACCTTTACAAGGACCTCTGGAAGAGATGGTTTGTGGAATAGAGTAATAAAATAAGGGTCAAATAAACCAGAAGAACTATGTTAAGTCTGGCAGAGAAACCTATTATTCTGTAAAAATTCCAAGATTATGCAATCATTTCTTGAAGATTCAAATTTGTGATGCTGATATGATAGAAACTGTGCTGAAGACCCATGCACTCCTGGTCTCATCAACAGCCTCTTACCTATTTTCTGAACCTCTATTTCCCTCATTGATTTCTTTTTCAAGACGCTTTGACAATTGTTATTTTGAAATGTAAATCTATCATCTTGTATCCTCTGGTTTCCATGGATATAGAGAAGAAGAATTATTCCTGTCTGAAAAAACTTTCTTTATGTACTGCATTCATGCAATAATTTTCTCAGCAAATTCTCATTCTCTAGAAAAGTTATTCACTTACTATTTTCACATCCTATTTTGAGTTGAAAAATAATCCACCCTGTTTCTGAAAATGTTTCTGATTTGTTAAAATATTCCCAGGCTTATTCCCATACAAAAATAATAATCTTATCTCTGTTTTACAATGTGCTTTTTTATTTAATTTTAATTAATGACAGTTTGTTTACTTTGTATCCCAGCTGTAGCCATCTCTTCCATCCCCTTCCAATCCAACCCTTCCTTCTTCTTCTTCTCCTATACCCCTCCTCCAGTCCAATGATAGGGGAGGTCCTCCTCCCTTTCTATTGACCCTAGTCTATCAGGTCTCATCAGGACTGGCTGCATTGTCTTCTTCTGTGGACTGGTAAGGCTGCTCCCCCTCCCTCAGGGAGAGGTGATCAAAGAGCCAGCCCCAGAGTTCATGTTAGAGACGTCCCTGTTCCTATTACTAGGGAACCCTCTTGGACACTGAGCTGCCATGGACTACATCTGTGCAGGGGTTGTATTTTTAACAGTATTAGTCTTCCCTTACACATGACTTGCTGAATGCCACATTTATGTTGACATATTCAACTTCCAGAGGAAAACTAGTAAGAGAACCAACAAGAAAAAAAAAATTGAGACAAAGGGTGAGACTGAGATAACAGTAAAGCAAAGCAGAGAAAGTTGTCTACAGAATGTCAAAGAAATAAAAAGTTTATAAGAACGTTCGATCTAGTTTACATACTTCTTTATGTTTATTGATATTGTTCACTGTTTCAACAAATAGTTTTTCATGACTTTTTTTGTTGTTGTTTTGTTTTTGCTATTGTGGAACCTGAATCTAGCTAGATGGATATTCTACCACTAAGCTACAATCTAACCTGTAAAGCAATTTTAAAATTCATAAACCTAATACTAGGTCACTGTCTGTGACCTACTAAGCTTATTGTCTTATCAATTAGTGAAGATTTTCAGCTGGGATGTAGGTGTGAGTGGTACCACACTTGCTGAGCACATGCAAAGCTAAGGGCTTGATGCTTAGCACCACTAGATAAGCACACTTAATGATTGAACATTTTAATCATTATCAACATGGCTATTAAATATTGAAGCAATTATTTCTGGTGATATTCCATGAGTCAATTATAAATTTAATTCTTAAAATATTAAATCTGTGTAACTACATTCTAATTTGTTACTCTTCTTGTGGCATACAGAATTTAGGTTTTTTTTTTTTTTTTTTTTTTTTTTTTTTTTTTTTTTTTTTTTTTTTTTTTTTTTTTTTGTCAGGGTTCTAGTCTGGCTCTGTAGTAGGATAAAACTTAATTCACAATAGTGTGAACCAAAAGGCAGCTATTTTCTACCATTCTTCATGTGGAACTTGTTTTGTTTCTTTATCCCATAAAAGCATTTATACCTTTATTAACAGTATCAGTAGAGGTGGAGAAACTAATATGTGTTTCTAAAATATTTAGTGAAGAACAGTTTCAATGTCAAACATAAGTTAATATGTTTTACAAGTGTTAAACCTGATCTTGTAAGAATAGAAAACTCTCTAGCCTTTTTTAAAATTCTCACTTTAACAACAAAGTCATTTATACAGTTCCTTTGAGTCAGTAAAATTTTTATCATAGATTTGACCTCCCTGTATGTTTTATGAAATTTATTTACTTGATTTCCCTGCTCAGTAGGTTTCTGACAGCTGAGTGGAAAAAAGAAAGAAAATATTATAGGAGTGAAATGTGCCAGTTATCAGAAAAAGAAAACAAAACAAAATAAAAAAAAAAATAGAATGCAACACAATATGGAGGACATTCAGCTATTAGAAAACTAATTTTAAGAATTAAGTTGGAGTGGCTGCGTTGTCTTCTTCTGTGGCCTGGTAATGCTTCTTCCCATCAGGGGGAGATAATTAAAGAGCAGGCCAATCAGTTCATGTCAGAGACAGTCCCTATTCCTATTGCAATGGAACCCACTTGGATACTGAACTGCCATGGGCTACATCTGTGCGGGGGTCTTAGGAGACCAATAGGACCAGAAGGAAAGAAAAGAAGTCCTCCCCTATCAGTGGAGTTGAGGAGGGCATGCATGCATGCAGAGGGTGGAGGAAGTTAGGGATTGGGACGGGAGGAGCGAGGGAACCAAGGGGGAGATACAAAATGTAATTATAAAATGTAATTAATAAATTAAAAAAAATTAAGTTGGCAGGTTCACAAAGGAAAGACCCATTTGAGGGAGAGCAAGATATGAAGTCCCATATCTCAACATAGCTCAGGGGGGTCTAAAAAACATACTATAGCGGCCTCCCAGAATATATGCATGCAATGGGTGACAATCATAACAACTTCCCCCAGCTCATTCTTCTGAAAGTAGACTAGAAGGATCACAACGTATTCTGCCATGAATTACATGTTGGTTCACTTCAAACTTTTATACATACAGCCTATGTAGAAAAAAAGCAAGACAAAAGTGGATAGTATAAAAATGTTATTTGTTTAAATGAACAATTAAAATGAGAAAAAACCCTGACAGTATTTCTTTAGAGACTTCTGTCCACACACTTACAGATACTTGAATTTTTACAAAGAAGCCAAAACCATTCAATGGAAAAAAGAGAGCACCTTGAACAAATGGTGCTGGTCTAACTGGATGTCTACATGCAAATATATCCACATTTATCACCTTGCACAAAACTAAAGTGCAAGTAGATCAAAGACCTCAACATAAAACCAGACACACTAAAAGGGTTAGAAGAAAAAGGGTTAGAACCCATTGGCACAGGAGACAACTTCCTGAACAGAACACCAACAGCACAGGCTCTAAGATCAACAATCAAAAAATGGGACCTCATGAAACTGAAAAACTTCTGTAAACAAAAAGACACTGTCATCAGAAAAAAATGACAGTCTACAGACTGGGAAAGGATCTTTACAATCTGTATACCTGACAGAGGGCTAATATCCAGTATATATATAGAACTCAAGAAGTTAAGAAGCAACAAATCAAATAATACAATTAAAAAATGAGGTAGAGAGCTAAACAGAGAATTCTCTGTAGAGGAAGACAGAATAACAGAGAAACACTTAAAGAAATGCTCAACGACATCGGTAGTCATCACAATATGCAAATCAAAACAACACTGACATTTCACCTTACACCTATCTGAATGATTAAGATCAAAACTCAAATGACAACACATGCTGGAGAGGATGTGGAGAAAGGAGAACCCTCCTCCATTGCTGGTGGGAATGTAAACTTGTACAACCACTTTGAAAATCAATCTGGCTCTTTCTAAAACAATTAGGAATAATGCTACCTCAAAATTCAGATATACCACTCCTAGACATTTATCCAAAAGATGCTGAAGTATTCAAGAAAGACATTTGCTCAACCATGTTCACAGCAACTTTATTCATAGTAGCAAGAACCTGGAAACAATCCAGGTGTCGTTCATCAGAGGAATAGATACATTTACACAATGGAATTCTACCCAGCAATTAAAAACAAGGAAAACAAGAAATTTGCAGGCAAATGGTGAGATCTAGAAAATATCATCCTGAGTGAGGTATCCCAGAAGCAGAAAGGCACTTAAAAGTGGATACTAGACCTTTAGAATAAAACATAAAAGAAAACAGGAAACAACCTAGGAACCTGCTACAGAGGGCCTCTGAAAGCCTCTGCCCTGCAGTTTATCAAAGCAGATGCTGAGCCTGATGGCCAACTGTTAGACAGAGTGAATGGAATCTTATGTAAGAAGTGGGAAATAGTAAGAGCGGGAGAGGACAGGAACTCCACAAGGAGAGCTACAGAACAAGAAAATCAAACACAGGCAACTTCCCAGAGACTCATACTCCAACCAAGGACTATTCATGGAGATAACCTAGAACCCCTGCACAGATGTAGCCCATGGCAGTTCAGTGTCCAAGTGGGTTACATAGTAATGGGAAGAGGGACTGCCTCTGACATAATCTGATTGGCCTGCTCTTTGATCATCTCCCCCTGAGAGGGAAGCAGCCTTACCAGGCCACAGAAGATGACAATGCAGCCACTTCTGATGAGATCTTATAGACTAAGATCATAAAGAAGGAGAGGAGAACCTCCCCTACCAGTGGACTTGGGAAGGGGCATTCATGAAGAAGGTAAAGGGAGGGTGGGATCGGGAGGGGAGCAGGGAGGGGCTTATGGGGGGATACAAAGTGAATAAAGTGCAATTAATAAAGTTAAATAAAAAATTTAAAAAAATAAAAAATAAAACATCTGTACATGTAAAGAAGCTCAGCAAGAAGGAGTTCCATGGGTAAGAGGATCAACCCTCACTCAGAAAGTCAAACAGCATGGACATTGGAAGAAGGAGAAAACATGAAACAGGACAGGACCCTACCATAGAGGGCCTCTTTAAGACTCTACCTAGCAGTGTACCAAAGCAGGTGCTGAGACTCATAACCAAACATTGGAGAGAGTGCAGGGAATCATATTATATCTCTATAGAAGTCTCCTATTACCCCAGTATACACGCTTCAAGAACTCCTTTAGACACCTGGAGCCTTAGAGAGCAAGAAAGTTAGCATTTTCCATTGCATTTTCATATGAATTGTTACTTACGATAAACTTAAACCACTTCAATAGCTTTTCTTGAGCATATCTGAATTTCCAGTACTGCTACTTATGAGTAAAGCAGCCATTACTACTTAATAAATGTTACATGAAAATAACTATTGTGATATATAAGCAACTGATCATACAAAAAAAAAGGTGATTACATGACAGTATGGATGGATTAGACGCAATGAAGAGTTATGTCCCAAGAAGGAAGAGGTGGGCCATGAAGATGGCACAGGATTTGACAATGATACTCAGAAAAATTAACCACCTGACACTTTGTTTTCTTAAATTTTTTTTAATATTTGCTACAATAAGTAACCAGAGATAACTGAAAGTGAAATAATAAACAATAAAAAAGGCACACAATGCAAATATGATAAAATACAATTTATTTCCAAGTAATATTACTGCAATTGAATTTAGTTGTATATTAATATTAACTATGAAAGAGAAGTGAGTGGCATAGTCCATATTTTATTCATGTACTAATTCATGAGACTATATATTTATGTGTAGGAAATACATATTACTTGTTTAGAATGTTCTCAATGTCTTATGTTTTTGAACATCAAACTGTATTGAGAATTCATCATGTACCAAAACTACTAACTACTTGATTTGAATAAGTAATTTACTATAGCTCTATAAGACAAATCTACACACTGATATATTGATAATATATCTTAGACTCAGTGTAGTTAAATTTTTAACCAAAAGTAATGCCTAGGACATAAGTTATCACCTTGTCCAGTGGGTCCACTGGGCACTGCTCAGTATGTGTGTATGTGGCTTAGCTTTCTTTCTCATCAGATCACTTGTTGGAGTAGTTTGGTCTTGTACTCAAGTACCCTTTATTTTCAGACTAATGCTTTAGAAAGGCAAATGAGTGCTGTGGTGCTTCTTTAGTAGTATAAAATTTGTTTTTGGTGTCTAATGATTTAAAACTACATCACTAATTCTGGCAAAAATCAGGATTTTTTATTGGATTAAAAATGTTATATTAGATCTTTTTATTCCCTGAACTGCATGTTTTTTATAATTAATTTATTATTTTGCCAATCACAGTTTAATAACTTTGTATCCCAAATGTAGCCCCCTCTCTCATCCCCTCCCAACCCCACTTACCCTCACTTTTCTCCTCCTATGTCCCTACCCCAGTCTACTGGTAAGAGAGGTCCTCCTCCCCTTCCATCTCATCCTAGTCTATCAGTACTCATCAGGACTGGCTGCATTGTCTTCCTCTATGGCCTGGTAAGGCTGCACCCCCCTGAGGGGGAGGTAATCAAAGAGCAGACCACTGAGTTCATGTCAGAGACAGTCCCTGTTCCCATTAGTAGAGAACTCAGTTGGATACAGGGTTGTCATGGGCTACACCTGTCCAGGGGTTCTTGGTTATTTCCATCCATTGTCTTTGGTTGGAGTAACAAGTAACAGTCTCAGAAAAGACCCCTGTGCCCAGCTTTTTTTTTCTCTCCTTGTGAAGCTCCTATTCCCTCCAAATCTTTCTATCTCTCCCTTCTCTCATAAGATATGTTATAGCTAGTTTTAATTATCAGTTTGACACAATATAGAATCACAGAAATAGAGAGTCTCAAATGAGATTGTCTAAATGAAGTTGACCTCTGTGGGTTGTAATTTTGATTGTGTTAATTTGGGTGGAAACACTCATCCACTGTAGGGGGCAACATTCCCTAAAATGGAAATTCTGAACTCTATCAGAATAGAGAAAGTGAGCTACAAACAAGCATGCATACATCAACTTGTTCCTTTTTTTTTCCACTGTGGCTGCAATATGACCAGCTGTCTTAAATTTATGCCACTGTGACTTCCATACAATGATGCACTATAATCTGGAACACTGAGCTAAAATGGAACCTTTTTCCTCCTAAGTTGCTTTTGTATTATATTATATTATAGCAACAGGGTATTATATTATAGCAACAGCAATGAGAATAACATACCTTCAGGCCATTAAACATAAAAGGGTCTATGTTTAAATGGTGCTGTATTGCTGTTTTGATTACGTGTACATCAACATATGTCCTAGAGTTCAACTTTTCCTCCTTAATATTTTATAAATAACTTGATTTTATATTAGGAGGCATTTAATAGTATCCACTATAAATTACCAAGTTGATAGAATACTGACAAAATATTTAAGTATTGGTATATAGGAATGGATGCATTTAGACTGACAGCATGGACTAACAGTAACTTCTTTGCCTTAATAACTAGAAATGATAGCTAAGTTGGTCAAATCTTTGTAAGTGATCTCTTTCTGACCAATTCAGTTCTGCCTTCTTTGTCTTTCAATGTTCATATAATCAGATTGTGTTCACCTAGGTACCCTAAAAATACAGTAACAAACGTGTTTATTACAGTTTATTATTAACCTCAATTCCATAACCAATAATTATGGGAACTATGTTTTCTATGTTAAATAATAAAGGACAACATTAAAGTAAACAAATGTATACAGTGTATATTCACCATATTCTAGTTCACTAGAGAAAAGCAGTGGCTTTTACTTTAGAAATGACTGTATTTAAGTTGGAGTTATCAAATAAGTTTCTAGCTACGTCAGTTACTAGCTACAGAATCAGATGTCTTTTGAGTGAAATCTCATGAACAATGTTTTAGAAGAAATCCTTCCTTGATGTTACAGATGTAATTTAAACACAGAGTTAAAGAGGTAGGAAAATCAAATTGAAATAAATCCAGGTATCTCCAGCTAATGTCATAGTTTACTTGATTTTTACTCTGGAGGGAAACCTTGAAATCTAACTCCATCTGGTGAAACCCTGGTAATTCTTCCATATCCATCTAGAAACCACCTGACTGATAAAGAATTTTCTCAAAATCCAAAACAGAAATGATCTTTTCCCTCCAGATCTAGTTCTTCTCTGGTAGGAATTACTCTGCCTACCATGCATTAGTGATGTTGTTTGATGGAAGACCCACTGCAAAGCTCTATTCTGATTGACGATACTGTCTAAAACCTGGAAAGTTTTTAAGCCTGACAGATGTTTGGCAAATATTTATTAAATCAGTATATATATTAACAGGATGCATTCCTTCTACATTTATAAAAGACCACTTTAAAAGCCAGTCTATCACAACTAACTAAATCTCCAACTTTCAACATGTTGTTTAGATTTTACAGATGATTAACCAGTGTTATGAAGAAGCTAATAAAACAATTGATCAGTGGTGAAATTTCATAGAGCTTTAAATCAAATGTAGAATTGTGTGTCTCCAAAGAACAGTTCTTTCTATAAAGTCACTATGTGTATCATGCACCCAGTGATATGGAAGGACAGATATGTTAGCAATAATCTACTCAGTCAGGAGAAATTTACATGTCATGTAAGAGGTCCAAGTCCTTTATAAACCAAAGCAGTTTGCAACAGCATCAGTATAACATGCCGTCAATGGAAAATGTGGGTCATGTTGAACATTGTGGTGTCTATACAAATATCTTTGTTATATTGGACTCTCTCCATGAAACATGTAGACAGATGGCATGGATATGTTTGAAAGAGGCTGAGCTGATGGATTCAGAAATGTTTGCTGAATGTTTTACCATCACAACTACAGTCACAGCCTGTCAGTCTAGGTTTTATTTCTAAAGATATTTTTCCTACTCTGATTACATATGTAAAATTAGAGATGTTTCCTATACATATGAGAACTGTATTTATTTTTCTTGTTTCACAGTTTATATTTGATTAATTTCATAGAACAGAATTGTATATCAAAAAAATTATGTCACAGGAAGAAGAAAATTTGGATGTAGTTTCCTTAGTCTGAAAAGAGAATGAGAATTCATTGACCTGTGGTCTCATACATTTCATGTGTCAAGGAACAAGACAAAGAAATGAGTAAGAATATCCATGTGCTCAAAATCTACATATAAGGATATTTGTCTGAACTGAGGTTTGGGGAAATAAAAGCAATACAAAAGCATTCCCACAGAGCATTCCTATCTACTAATGCCATTGTCTTCTCAATGTGAAAGTCCCTTACATTCAAAGTAGGTGAGACATAATTTAGAAGCTTGGACACTAAAGATGTTTAAGTCATATTGTTTTCTTTGCTTAGTTAGGTTAATCACATGAATTTCATTTTAATTAATTAAAATATTATGAAAACCAAACAGTTTAAATTTATCCCACTCACTTCCCTAATCTGCATCATAAAAGAATTAGTATGAATAAGATTTCTAAAGTCATTTGTGAAGTCATTTATAACTTTTATGTATTTCCTATTCTCTTGATTAAATTACATGTCTCACTGATTCTTAATTATATTTTGCCAAATGATTTGAAAGCTTTCTGTCTTAAGGTCTGTTAGTAAACAAATGAAAGTGAAAAAATAAACAGCATGTCCACTATAACTCATATAATGCAAAAGCTTTATCACTGTCACAGTATCCTAGTGGAAATGGTTACTACTAAGAATAAAGTCAACTCAGGCAAGATCCATCTTGGCAAACAGGAGATGCTCAAAAGATTTATTGTAATATCTCTTTGGAATTTATGCTCCATACAGATTATCTTCTATTAACTGGTGAGCTTGAACCTTGAAAGGAGTTTCAAGTTTCAGATAAGTAACACACATCACTGAACATTACGTCTGCCACCTGGTAATGGGTAATATAAATACAGCACATTCATTCAGGAGGGAAGGAAAACGGCTTCTATAGCCAATTCTCAATTATTCGGGGTAATGGGGGAAAACCTCTGAGTGGTTATCCATAAATACAGATAATTGGCAGAATATGTAAATTAGGTCCCATTTCACAATGTTTATGAACATTTTGGCTGAGTGGTGATAAAAGCAGAAATGAAGAGATGTGGAAGTCCTATAATTATTATGAAGTATTTGACAGACTTACTGCTTGCTCATTTTCCTCCCATCTCTCAGACATGTCCTCCTCCAGCTCTCCCTTGCCAAATCTCAAAACACACATTCTCCTGTGTTTTGTATTCAACTTTATCTTTTTGTGGATATACATCTTTCCAGTTCATTTCACCCACTATAATGGCTACAGATAACAAGATCTTTAATGCATGCTGAGGTAGTAACAAACTACTAAGGGACTTTCACTCACACAACTCAGTTTAAGTGTATTATATATAGTTGATGATGTGACAAATCTATACATATGTGACAGTTTTGCATGGAATTTTATTTTAATGCAAATATCTAAGCCAGTTTTATAGCTGAGGTATCAGACTGTGATTGGGACATGAAAAACAGAATCCTATTTGAAACAAACCAATTTACTAACTAAGCAAAGGACAGCCATGAAAAAGATTCAAAAAACATTGTAGAGTTATGATTTTTATTCAAGCAGATAATTATCCTTTTATTCAAGACAGGGTTTCTTTGTGTAGCCTTGGCTGACCTGGACTCACTTTGTAGACCAGCTTAGCCTGGAACTCACAGAGATCTATTAGCCTTTGCTTCCCTGAGTGCTGGGATTATAGGCATGCAGTGCCCAGTGATTATCACATTTTTTTGATAGCTAAATATAGAAATAAATTTGCATACTTGCTAATGTGTATTCAAAATGGCAGCTCTGATGGATTAGCCAAGTGCTGGCCTTGTTCTCACATTTGGCCTCACTTACATAATGATGACATGAATTCAAGATTGGCGAAGGCATTGAAACAGGCAAGTGTGCGGGGCCAATTTGAACATCATAAAATCTGTATTCATTAACTTCAACCCCAAATATGTTCTTTTCCTTTTCAGGAGAATTCACTTGGTTCCAGATACATAATCTCAGATATGCTGACAATGTCTACTCCTTTGTTGATTACATTTTCCAGAATGACTACAACTTCCAAAAGTGACTGACAGTTTTGTGTAGCTGTATGCTCATCATCTGTCAAAAAATTAGTTAGCTACTTTTCTCACTTAAGCTGGTGATATTTGAAAAATTCATTCTTGAAACCACCTAATGGAAGTTAATATTAAAGTCTTCACTTTAGATCTAGCATTTAAAACACCTTGAAATGCTACTTGAAGCATTGCAGCTTTCTCCTTTTCATTCTCAATTTTCTGATAACAGTAGCTTACATTTGTTTCATGTTCAAGAACACTGTCTTGTCCAAATGCTTATCTTTTATTCAGTGATCACCCCACCCTTCTTTCATTTTAAATCTTACCTCAATTAATTTTCACAGATTATTCTAACTTAATGTCAGGCTTTTACTATGCCACTAAAGATATTGTCTGTGAACTACACAGTCATGAAATTTCTAGTGTTTTTTAAAAATATTCCTGTATTTTCAATGATGCAAAAGATGAAATCATAAGCTGAAGCTCTTCTCCAAGGCCCTTATAGATTTGTTATCTAGAGCCTTCATCATGATATACCTATTACATTTTCTTTCTGGTCTTATTGTGGAGATCCTGTCATCTCCAGGTCCTTTTCTCTTTCCTCTCAATTTTCCACAAGACTCCCTACACATTAAAAGAACTACAGACAAATTTTACTCATGAACATCGGTGCAGAAATACTCAACAAAATACTCTAAAACCAAATCCAAGAACACATTAAATGCATCATTCACCATGATCTAGTAGGCTTCTTCCCTGGGATGCAAAGACGGTTCAACATACAAAAATACATCAATGTAATCCACCATATAAACAAATTCAAAGAAAAAAGATCACATGATCATCTCAATAGATGGAGACAAAGGCATTGAATAAATCCCACACCCATTCATGATGAAAGTCTTGGAGAGATCAGGGATAAGGTCTCATTGCTAAATATATTAATAGCTATATACAGCAAGCGATTGCCAATATCAAATTAAATGGGCGAAACTCAGAGGAATTCTTCTTAATTCAGGGAAATGACAAGGCTGTCCGCTCTCTCCATACCTCTTTAATATAGTCCTTTTATTTCTCGCTAGAGTAATAAGACAAATAAAGGAGATAAAACAGATATGCATTAGGAAGAAAGAAGTAAAAATATTACTACTTATGGATGATAAGATAGTGTACATAAGCGATCCCAAAAAAAAATCCACTTGAGAACTTCTACAGTTGATAAACAGCTTCAGCAAAGTGTTTGGATACAAGATTTAAAAAAAAAAAAAAGTCAGGAGGGGAATTCAAGATGTTGGCGACCAGTGTGCACCATATCTGAGAGAGAGAGGATCTGAAACTCCGAAATTGGTTAAGTAGAAGGGCAAATGGCAAATATTCAAGCCTCTTGCAATTCCCCATTTTGGGCCACCCTACTCTTCCTCAGAGACTTATAGAGACTCTTAGAGACTCCAGAGACTCTTAGCACAGAACTCACTGCCTGGGGACTGAGAAAACAGAGGCGGGACTCCTAGCTCCTCAGCCACAGCTGCCAGATGTACCATCCTTCCAAGTTCCAGATCCATGGTACCATCTTTCTGGGTCCTGGTACTGAGAGCAGCTATAGGTACTCTGCAGGGCCTCCCAGCCAGTGACTATATGGACCACCCAATCCCTCAGTGGCAGACAGCCAGCTGTACAGCCACCAAAGTCTCCAGACCCACCAAACCACGAGGGACACAAGGCCCTGTGCCACCTAAGTCTGTGGACCACTATTGTGGCTCCACAGGACTTACCACAGGCACCTGGACTGGCCTCCCAGTTCCACTGCTGCAGCTGGACTCCTACGTTAAGGGGCTGCAGCACCACTGAGCTGAAGGAGCTCCTACCCCTGCATTTGATCCAGTAGGCCCAAAACTGAGAGTAGAGAACAGGGGGCACCACTGTGCCTTCCGATTTGACCTGCTAGAAAGTGAGTGCACCTTCGAGTGCCTACAAAGCTCCAGATCTAGCAGCCAGACATCAGATCCCTCCCTCACACGTACCCATTGTGGGAAACACAGTGACAGTGTTCTCAACATTGAAGCCTCTCTTCTGGGGTCTACCAGTGGAGTTCAGGCAAATAACTCCTGGAGCTCAGACAGAGCTGAACACCAATGGACTGCAGGCCACTGAGGTAGTCAGGGAATCTGCATAAACAAATTGTGCCTACAAAGACCTCAAGTGCCTGCAATCCCTTTGGTGCCTACACAGCGCCTCTGTCCCACACTACAGTCTTCTAAATTCTAAACCACCCTGTCCTTTAAGGCACACTTCCATGGATACGCACACTCACATGCTCTCCTGGATTTGTCCTTCTGTGCCCACGAATCTTAGTCCCTAAGGTACAGCTGAATTACCATCTCACACTCTCAAACTACTGCACCTCTTTCCTCTTCCTGAGGAATTTTCTAGACACCAGAGAAAGACAAGACAGTACTAGTCTGAACTGCAGAATCCAGTAACAAACAGTGAAGGTAACAGATAAGCAAATGGCCAGAGGTCGGCATAAGAACACATTCGACAAAAATCAGGACATCATGGCAGCACCAGCATCCCCAGAAATCAATGGCTACTGCAATTCATTAGAAACACAGGAAAATGATTTTAAAACTATGCTTATCCAGTTATTAGAGGCATGTAAAGAGGAAAAAACTAATCTCCTAAAGAAATAGACACACAAATGGAAGCAAATACAGAGGAAATGAACAAATCTCTCAAAGAAACACAGGTAAATATAGCCAAACAAAGGAACAAGTAGAGGCACAATTAGTGGCATATAGGGAAGAAACCAACAAAAATATAGAGAACATAATAGAGAGACAGGAATCCACATTCAAATATATGAAGGAAATTTTATAAGGCATGAAAACAAAATTAGAATCAATAAAGAAAACACAAACAGAAAAAACACTCGAGCTGGAAAACTAAGAGAAAAGACCAACATCCACAGAGGTGAGCATCACCAATAGAATATAAGAGATGGAAGGAAAATCTCTGGTGCTGAAGACACACTTGTAGAAATTGATACTTCATTCAAAAACAGTAAAATCGGAAAAGTCCCAAACACAAAACATCCAAGAAATCAGACTCCCTGAAAAGACGAAATCTAAGAATGATAGGAATTGATGAAAGAGAAGATTCCAGGCTCCAAGGTCCAGAAAATATCTTCAAGAAAGTCATAGAAGAATATTCTTGCAACTTAAAGAAAGAGATGTTCATAAACATACATGAGGCCTACAGAACACCAAATAGACTAGACCAGAAAAGAATCTCCTCACATCACATCACAGTCAAAACACTGAATTTACAGAACAAAGAAAAGATATTAAAAGCAGCAAGGGAAAAAGGCCAAGTAACATATAAAGATAGACCTATCAGAATCACAGCAGACTTCTCATCAGAAACTATGAAAACCAGAAGGGCCTGGGCAGGTGTCATGCAGACCTTAAGGGACCACAGATGCCAACCCAGATTACTATACCCAACAAAGTTTTCAATCAACATAGATGAAGAAAGCAAAATATTCCATGACAAAACTAAATGTAAGCAATTTCTACACAGCAAACCAGCCCTACAGAAGATACTAGAAGAAAACCTCCAATCCAAAGAAAGCAACTACACCCAAGAAAAAACAGAATAAAGACAATTTCCTCCCAAAAAATTAAAAGAAAACAAGCAATGAACCACAGTAAGATCACCAACTCCACAATAAAAGGAACTAAGGTTTATTGGTAACTATTATCCATCAACATCAATGGATTCAACTCTCCAATAAAAAGATACAGACTAACAGAATGGGTATGGAAACATGATCTAACATTCTAATGCATCCAAGAAACACACCTCTGCAACAAAGATAAACACTACCTCAGAGTAAAGGGTTGGGAAAATGTCTTTCAAGGAAATGGACTCTGAAAACAAGCTGGGATAGCTATCCTAATATCTAATAAAATAGACTTTCAACCAAAATTAATCAAAGAAGATGAGGAGGGGCACTTCATTCTCATTAAAGCAAAATTCCATCAGGAGGGCATCACAATTTTGAACATCTATGCTCCAAATACAAGAGAGCCTACATTTGTAAATGAAACATTCTTAAAACTTAAATCACACATTGATCCCAACACCTTAATAGTGGGAGTCTCCAACACTCCACTCTCACCAAGGGAGAGATCATCTAGACAGAAGCTAAACAGGGAAATAAGGGCACTTACAGAGGTACTAAATCAAAAGGACCTAGTAGATGACTACAGAACTTTTCACCCAAAATCAAAAAAAGTATACCTTGTTTTCAGCACCTCATGGAACTTTCTCCAAAATAGACCATGTGGTTGGTCACAAAGCAAGACTCAGCAGATACAAGAATATTGAAATAATCCCTTGGATCCTATCTGACCTCAATAACAATGGAAATAGCAAAAAGCTTACACATACATGGAAACTGAACAACTTGCTACTCAATGACAGATGGATTAGGGAAGAAGAAGAAGCAGACACACCCAAAAGAAGTAGACAGTTGGAAATACTCAAGCTCAGGGCAGACATCTACCAATTAGAAACAGATAAAACAATTCAGAGAATCAATGAAACCAAGAGTTTGTTCTTTGAGAAAATCAACAAGATAGACAAACCCTTAGCCAAACTAACTAAAAAGCAGAGAGAATCTATCCAAATCAGCAAAATCAGAGACAAAAGGGGGGGCATAACAACAGACACAGACCGTACTATAAAAGGCTATACACCACAAAATTTAAAAATCCAAAAGAAATGGACAATTTTCTTGATAGATTCCACTTAGTAAAGTAAACCAAGATCAGGTGGAAAGATTAAATAGTTTTATATCTCCCAAGGAAATAGAAGCAGTCATTAAAAATCTCCCTTCCAAAAAAAGCCCATGCTAGATGGTTTCAGTGCAGAATTATACCAGACCTTCAGAGAAGAGCTAATTCCAATTCTCTTCAAACTATTCCACAAAATAGAAACAAAAGGCACACTACCAAGCTCACTATATGAAGCTAAGGTCATCTTGATACCTAAACCACACAAAGACCCAACCAAAAAAAAAAAAAATAGAACCTCAGACCTATCTCTCTTATGAACATTAATGTAAAAATATTCAATAAAATACTTGCAAACCAAATCCAAGAACACATCAACTATATCATCCAATATGACCAAGTAACTTCATCCCAGGCATGCAAGGGTGGTTCAACATATGGAAATCCATCAATGTAATCCACCATATAAACAAACTGAAGGAAAAAACCCACATGATCATCTCCTTAGATGCCAAAAAAGCATATGAAAAAACCCAACCCCCATTCATATTTAAAGTCTTGGAGAGATCAGGGATACAAGGCACATACCTAAACATAGTAAAGGCAATATACAGCAAGCCCATAACCAACATCAAACTCAATGGAGAGAAACTTAAATCAATCCCACTGAAATCAGGGACAAGACAAGGCTGCCCACTCTCTGCTTATCTCTTCAACATAGTACTTAAAGTCCTAGCTAGGTCAACAAGACAACAAAAGGGTATACAAATTGGAAAGGAAGAAGTCAAAGTATTACTGTTCACATATGATATGATAGTATACATAAGTGACCTCCAAAATTTAACCAGAGAACTCCTTCATCTAATAAACACCTTCAGCAAAGTGGCTGGATACAAAATTAACTCAAAAAAATCAGAAGCTTTCCTGTATTCCAAACACAAGAGGGCCCAGAAAGAAATTAGGGAAACAACAGCCTTTACAACAGTCACTAATAACATAAAGTGCCTTGGTGTGACTCTAACAAAGCAAGTAAAAGACCGGGTTGATAAAAACTTCAAGTCTCTGAAGAAAGATATTGAAGAAGATATAGAAAATGGAAAGATCTCCTGTATTCATGGATTGGTAGGATTAACATAATGAAAATGGCCATCTGTCAAAAGCAATGTACAGATTCAATGCAATTCCCATCAAACTATCAACTCAATTCTTTACCAATGCTGAAAAAAAATTCTTAACATCATATGGAAAAAGAAAAAAAAAAAAAACAAACAAAATCAGAATTTCCTAAATGATCGTGTATAACAACAGATCATCTGAAGGTATCTCCATCCCTGATCTCAAGATGTACAACACAGCAATAGTAATAAAAACTGCATGGAATTGTATAGAAATAGAAAGGTAGGTCAATGGAATGGAATAGAAGATCCAGAAATAAATCCACAGACCTATGGATAACAGATTTTTGACAAATAAGCCAAAATCATTCAATGGAAAAATCTCAGCATCTTCAACAAATGGTGCTGGTCCAACTGGATTTCTACATGCAGAAAAATTAAAATAGATCCATATTTATCACCATGTAAAAAACTAAAATCCAAGTGTATCAAAGACATTAACATAAAACCAGATGCACTAAATTGGTTAGAATAAAAAGAGGGAAGAGCCTAGAACCCATTGGCAGAGAAGACAACTTCCTGAACAGAACACCAACAGCACAGGCTCTAAGATCAACAATCAATAAATGGGACCTCACAAAATGGAAGAACTCCTGGAAAACAAAACACACTGTCATCAGAACAAAACAACAGCCTACAAACTGGGAAAGTATCTTCACCAAGCCTATATCTAACAAAGTACTAATATGCAGAATATGTAAAGAACTAAAGAAGTTAAAAAGCAACAAATCAAGTAATCCAATTAAAAATGGGGTACAGATCTAAATGGAGAATTCTCTGTAGAGGAATGTAGAATGGCAGAGAAACATCTAAAGAAATGCTCAATGTCCTTAGCCATCCGGGAGCTGCACATAAAAGCGATCCTGAGATTTCACCTTACACCCATCAGAATGGCTAAGATCAAAACCTCAAGAGACAACACATGTTGGAAATGTTGTGGAGAATTGGGAACCATCCTCCAATGCTGGTAGGAATGTAAACTTGTACAACCACTTTGTAAATCAATTTGGTGTTTTCTCAGACAACTAGGAATAGTGCTTCCTCAAGATCCAGCTATACCATTCCTAGGCATGTATCCAAAATATGCTCAAGTACACAATAAGGACATTTCCAAAACTGTGTTTGTATCAGCTTCATACATAGCCAGAACCAATAAACAACCTAGATGTCCCTCAAGTGTGGAATGGATACAGAAATTGTGGTATATTTACATGATGGAATACTTCTCAGCAATTAAAAACAAGGAAATCATGAATTTTTCAGGCAAATTATTGGATCTAGAAAAGATCTTCCTGAGTGAGGTATCCCAGAAGCACACATGGTTCATACTCACTTATATGTGGATACTAGACCTACAAGATAGGGAAAATCTATACACATAGAGAAGAAAGAGGACCCGGGTTATGATATTCAATCCTTACTTAGAAAGACAAATGGGATGGACATTGGATGTAGGAGAAAACAAGTAACAGGGCAGTAGCCTACCACAGAGGGCTTCTGAAAGACACTACCTAACAGTGTATTAAAGCAGATGCTAAGATCATAACCAAACCTTGGCCAGAGTTCAGGGAATCATATGAAAGAAGGGGGAGTTAGTATGACCTGGAGAGGATAGAAGCTCCATAAGGACCAAATATATCTGGGCACAGGGGTCTTTTCTGAGACTAATTCTCCAGCCAAGAACAATACATGCATATAACCTAGAAACCCTGCTCAGATGTAGCCCACAGCAGCTCATTATCCAAGTGGGTACCCTAGTAAGGGGAACAGGGACTATCTCTGACATGAACTCAGCGGCTGGCTCTTTGATCTTCCTCCACCAGCCTGAGGGAGGAGCAGCCTTGCTATGCCACAGAGGAGTACATTGCAGCCAGCCCTGATGAGACCTAATATGCTAGGGTCAGATGGAAGGGTAGGAGGACACCCCCATCAGTGGAATTAGAGAGGGGTCAGGGAAGAGATGATGGAGGGAGTGTGGGATTGGGAAGGAATGAGTAAATGGGCTCCAGCTGGGATACAAATAAATAAACTGTAATTAACATAAAACATAAAATTTAATGAAAAAAGAAAAAGTGGAAGAAATAATAAAAATAATAAATAAAATTAAAAAAAATCAGTAGCCCTCCTGTATACAAACTACAAACAGCTTGAGAAAGAAATTAGGGAATCTACAACCTTCAAAATAGCCACAAATAATATAAAGTATCTTGGTGTAATTGTAACCAACAAGTGAAAGACTTGTATGACAAGAACTTCAAGGCTCTGAAGAAAGAAAAGGAAGAAGATATCAGAAGATGGAAAGATGTTCCATGCTTATGGATCTAAAAGATTAACATAGCAAAAATGGCCATCCTGCCAAAAGCAATCTATAGATTAAATTCAATTTCCAAAAAAATACCAACACAGTTCTTTACAGAAATTGAAAGAACAATTCTCAACTTCATATGAACAAAAAAAAAAACCCAGCAAAAACAAACAAACAAATAACCAAAAAAAAAAAACCAGAATAGTGAAAACAATCCCTTCCAATAAAGAATTTCTGAAGGCATCTATCTCCCTGACTTCAAGCTATACAACAGAGCAATAACAAAAAGAGCTGTATGGTACTAGCATAGAAATAGATGCTTGATTGATGGAATTAAGTCAAACCCAAAAGAAACCCACATACCTATGGACACTTGATTTTTGTCAAAGTAGCTGAAACCATGCAATGTAAAATAAAAGCATCTTCAAGAAATGATGCTGCTCTTACTGGATGTCTAGGTGTAGAAAAATGCAGATAGATCCATATTTAGCTCCTTGCACAAAACTGAAATCCAAGGGAATCTAAGACTTCAATATATCACAAGATACACTAGACCTGTTAGAAGTGAAATTGGGAAAATACTTGAACTCATTGGCACAGAATACCAACAGTTCAGGTTGTAGAGCAATAATTAATAAATGGTACCTTTTGAAACTGAAAAGCTTCTATAAGGCAATGAACACTACCAACAGAACAAAATGACCGTCTACAGATTGGGGAATTATCTCCACCAATCCTATGTCTGACCAATGGCTAATATCCAAAATATATAACGAACTCAAAGAAATCAAACACCATTTGCATATTTAACAACAACAACAACAAAAAAACAACAAAACACCTCCCACTCTATTGTCACCCTTAACATGTCAGTATCAGAGTCAGTCTGAAGAATGCTCTAAGGAATCACTTTTCTCTAAACCCTTAAGCATATTATAGAACATTGTCCATGAGCCCTCATATTTTAAGGTTCTTTAGAAACCTAATTAAGAATCCTTTCTTTACTCCAAAGTTTTGTTTCTATAATTTTACCTACTCATGACCAATTACAGTATAAAGATATTCACTGGAAAACTACAGAGCTGATTAATGTGTGAGCTGTAAATTTTATACAAAGAATAATGATGAAATCGCCTACCATCCCACTCTATCTCACAAGGAGTGTGAATCATACTTTTGGACAAAACAGCTGTGTTCCACATATCACACAGTTGTCAGTCACCTAACAACTATCTCAATTGTTATTTCAACCATCCATCAAGGTGCCCCGGTGCTTCTGTCCAAGTAAACTTATTTTTGTAAGTAATATTGCCAAAGTGGAAGATCAGTTATATGAACAATTCATATTGATCAACTTTAAATAACTTTCTGTAAGTTAAAATAATAAAACTTCTTGGTTCAATGGAGTAGTAAAAAATACCATACAGGGACAGGCAATGGTGGTGCATGCCTTTAATCCCAGCACTCAGGAGGCAGAGTCAGGTGGATCTCTGTGAGTCTGAGGCCAGCATAGTCTACAAAGTGAGTCCAGGACAACCAGGGCTTTGTTATACAGAGAAACCCTGTCTTGAAAAAAAGAAACAAACAACAACAAAAAAAACATACAGCAAGTTTTCTAAAATCCACATTAAAATGAATATGCTTCTTGACTTAACCAAAGGCTGAGGCTTGATAGTATAAATCCTTAATTCATGAAATTATAAATAAGAAAAATTATGTTCATTTATAGTGTTCATATGTTGCTTATTTATTAATAGTAATTGTTGTTAACATTTTGTTGTGCTTAATTAAAAATTAAACTAATATCCTAGAGATGTGAATATATAGGGGAAAATCCTACATTACCTATTATTTTCGACATCCACTGAACTATCTTAGCGTGTATAATACCTGAGAAATGAGAGAATGTGTTAAAGTCATGTCATTTCTAGGTTTGGATATTCCAAGAACTAGTCATAATAAAGATAACAAATAGTTTTGAAACACTGTGTGCTAGGTTCTGATCAATTTATTTTTCATTCCTTATTTTCTTCCATATCTCCATAATCTCTCTGAGAAGGAAAACTTTCTCAGTGAGTCAAGAATCAAGCTTTAGAGCTGGTACACAAACCAATGAGGGGAGAGAAGTTTTATCTGGGTGCTCCGTCACTCTAATTTTCTAACAACACTGGCTATTATTTGCTTCTCACGTACAGCTGACCTTAAAATACGTGTTTAATTAATTCCGGGGGTACACCCATTTTTCCACTTCAAAAGACACTCAAAATCAAGAGTCATTTCATCATGCTTTTCTTTCTTTATGGCAGTCTTTGTGCCCTTTATGTATAAGAAACAGATTCTTTTGTTTGTTTTGTTTTTCCCTTTTATTGAAAACAGATTCTTCCTCAACATATCCTTATTATACTTTCTCTTTCCTCTTCTCCTCCCATTTCTCCCACCACCCCTCCCCCCATTGATATCTACCCCCTTTCTGTCTTACATTAGAAAAGATTATATATATTATATATAATTATATATAATCTTTTATTATATCATATATATATATATATATAATCTTATGATAAGACAAAACACATTCCACCACAAGGCAAACAAGCCCAAAAATCAGAGACCAACTTATTCACACATGAGATAAAATTATTAAACCGACTGCAAGCGGTGTCCACTTCAGGCTCCATAGCCTGGCAGGACTTCCAGTGGAAGGATAAGGACACCAAAACATTAAATGTAAAGTTTGCCCTGCAGACAATATGTGCAGGGAAAAAGATTGAAGAAATAGCCAACAAAAGACTGTCCCTACTTGAGCCCCATCCCATGGGAGAGAGCCAATCCCTACAGTGTTAGTGTTACTCTGCTATGCTTGCAGATAGGAGCCTAGCATAACTCCTCTGACAGGCTTCACTCAGCAGTTGACAGAAACATATGCAGAGACCCACAGCCAAACATTGGACAGAGCTTGGGCAAGTCCTGTAGAGGAGTCAGGGGTGGGGAATTGAGGGAGCAGGGGTTAAGGTGTCAAGAGCTCGACAAGAAGACCTACAGAGTCAACTAACCTGGGCCTATAAGGGCTCACAGAAACAAAACCACCAATCAAAGATCATGCATGGATTGGATTGGTCCAAAGCCTCTTGCCCTAAAGTAGCAGATGCACAGCTTGGTCTTTATGTGGATCCTTCAACACCTGGAGAGGGGGGCCAGTCTGACTCTCTTGCTTCCGTTTGGATTCTGTTCCCCTAACCGAGCTGTCTTGTCTGGCCTCAGTGGGAGAGGATGTGCCTAGTACTAAAGGGACTTGATGTGTCAGGGTGGGTACCCTTCGGAGATTTCTCCTTCTTTGAGGAGAGGAAGAGAGCATATGAGGTGGGGACTGGGAGGAGAGGGGGACTGCAGGCAGGATGGAAAGTGAATAAATAAATTACAGACATTTGCAGGGCCCAGGTTTGCTACTTCAGTCTCTGTGCATTCATATTATTTTGCTCAGTTGATTAAAGGAGCCTTGTTCTTTGGTCAGCTCAATTCCTTTTAGCTCAGGGAGAATTTCTGTGTTCACTTCAACAGGGTTCCCTGAGTTCTGAGTGGGGAGATTTTACGGAAACATCTCTTTTAGAGCTGTGTGTTCCTAAGTCTCTCTTTCCCTCTCTCTCTCTCTCTCTCTCTCTCTGTGTGTGTGTGTAGATTTCTGTGTTCATTCCCTTCTGCTGCAGGAGGATGCTTTTCTAATGATAGCTAAAGAAGGCACTGATCTATGACTCTGTCAGACGATCACTATGATTCATTTCAATACTCCTTTCTTTTCCTGACCAGTAGTATTTGCTTTTTCATAGGTCTTTGGTCTAATCTGGTTCCTGCTCATCCAAGCACTGTTGAGTATGAGTTCAATCTCATAAAGTGTTTTCTACATCAAATCACAGTAGTTCATTACTCCCACAAGCTTTGTGCCCTAGCATACTTTGCAGGCAGGATAGCATTATAGATCACAAGATTCATGCTTGGAATACTGTTTAGATTTCTTCTTTGGTAGCCTGAAGAGAACGTTTCTATACCAAAAACACTAGAATGTAGTGCTGAAGGTACTGTGTAGGTACCAGCCAGACTGCTCCATGTTTAATGAGTTGTGTGGGGCTTAGCTGTCAGTTTGTGGAGAGAACCTGTAGTCTCAGCAGAAGGATTATTTGGACCCCTTCAATCAACATCTCAATTGGATGTTACCCAGTCCTGGTACTGAAAGCTTGATTTGATGACAAGAGATGGACTCAGGTAAGACATAGTCTTGATTCCAGAAATATACAGAAAATTAATTCAGGTTCTCTATTTTAAAGAATAAGTCATGGGTCGTAGGTTGAGACTATGCATGCTCCTTTGTTGATGTTTCAGTCTCTTTAAGCCCCTATATGTCTGGGACCGATGGGTGGCTCAGTCTTCTTGTAGGTCACCTGGTGAGCTGTGGCTTTTTGCTAACATGGACTCTATTTCCTGTCTTTGGATCACTTCCCCCTGGCAGGGCAGCCTTGCCTGGCCTCAGTAGATGAGGATATGTTCAGTCATTATGTGACTTGATGTCTAGAAAGGGTTGATACAACAGGTGGGGAGATGAGTGAGGGGTCACCTTTGCGATGTAAGGTAAATAAAATAAAATTTAGAATATAAAAAATAAATAAAGGATATGCCAGTACTTTGCAAATATTTCCTGTTACTAACCATTTCCATAAATTTCCATTACAACTGCCTGCAGAAATGTATGCTTTTGTGCTTGGAAACTATTTATTGCACACCAGTACAGCCCAATCAATGCATGGACAGTGGAAAACAAACAGCCCAGTTTTCTAGACTGGGCCCTAAAGTTAATCCCTGAACTCTATCACAGCCCAGGGCTATTCCTGAATGCCTGCTTGATTCTTCCTCCTGTTTCTAACTTTCCCATTAGCTTCCTGGTGCTTTCTAGGCTCACATCTCAAACTGACCATTTTTTGTTAACTATATCTTTGTTTCAGGGTCTGCTTGAAAACTCTCTAAAAGATTGCTTTATACTTGTGAAACTTCCATTCCTTCCTTTAACCTCAGAAGCCTAATTTGAACATAGTTGGTATGGAATTTGTGAATTCATGTCAATAAGTTCTCATAGTAGCTGTCAGATTTACCTTATTGTCATTATTTTAATAGACTATTTTCCAACCTTGCATTATTGCCTCTCTTCCACTGACTGTTTTCCTTTCAGATATTCTATGGTATGCAGCCAGTAAAAGTAGAAGGTCTATACTGATTCCCTCAGAGCAGTGGTTCTGTGGCAAATCTCACTTTTTGAGTTCAAGGTCCTAGTCTCCAGCTTCACTAGCCAGGTATCTGCTAGTTGTTCTGAGCCCATTGTGGTTTCTGAAAACTGGCACAAAGGAGACAGTCTTCATAAGTAAAGATTACACCTATGGGTTCCCTAACAGCACCTAATCAGATGGTGAGAAGTGATGCTGTTTCCAACTACCATGTAAAACTCATGTTTCCAGTCTGTCGGATATTCCATAGTTTGGGGGCACTGATCTTGAAAAAAGCAAATGTTCTAATGTGGTTGCCAGATCTTTAATTTCTGCTTGAAACACACACACACACACACACACACACACACACACACACACGCACGCACAAGCACAAACACACATATGCTGCATGCAACCTTAAACTGAATTTTATTCATTGGTTTTAACTTTAGATAAAATGGAAAAAAAAAACAACTGGAATTTTTTTTTCATGGATTAATATTGGTTCTTCAATCTTTCATAGTGAATCTTTGTCCTTTAACAAATTAGATTTCTTAGTTTCTTTTCACAGGGTTGGGCAAATATAAATCTTTTCAGTAGAAGATAAACATTTCACTATCCTTTGTAATAATACTTTGTAATGCCACTTTCATTTCCATATTCTCCAATCCACTTAAGCAGTACCAGTGCATTAACCAAGTGATTTATCAATATTTACTCATGATGCCAATGGTAGAGTTCTTGTCATAAATAATTATTGAGGTAATAAATAGTTTTATTATTAAAGCCTGATGACAAGTACAGAGTGATTACCCTGATAAAGACTGATGACAGGTCTACGTATCTGAGGCGACACTCAGAACACTGTGCAGATTGAATCTAAGGCCTCCTGCATGGATAATAAATTGTTATTTCAGAGAATAAAATGATTGATACATTTGCTTGCTGTGGAAAAGCATTGGGGAGAAGATTCTACTCCCTAACTTACTTAAACAGGCTATGGTGGAATTTTCTTTCCTTGTGACAAATTTAACTTTCCAAGAAAGTGACAGCTCTTTGGCAGAGATATGAACAGAGGAACCTAGTGTTTTAGAAGCACCTAAAATTCAGGTTTGCTTTGGAATACCCATGCGTGTTTTTGAGCTTCAGTGGTGCCCTTAGAAGGAAGTAAGGGAGCAGAGGTGGGAACATGGTGGGAAATCTTGACATGAAGTACCGTGCCTCACTCAACAAGGAGACAAATGAAGAATCTCAGATAACATTGTGAAAACTGCAACTGAGTCTTACATTGTCTGGCTCAGTGCACATGAGCATTGTATTTTTTTTTTTCCCATTGGTGTGATCTTACCTTTTCTGACATATTATCCCTAGAGACCATTCATCTTCTGACAGTCTGGGAAATGACTGTATCGGGAAGAAGCAGTAAGGATAGGAGGACAAAGAAAGATTGAGGTGGAATTGAACTGTACGTTCTATTCATTGGTGAATGTTTTATTCATATCTGCTCTTACTACAAATTAAAATGCAACAACAAATATTATGAAAATCTTCTCAAAGAAAATGCCCAAGATTTCAATGTACTTTTTAATTTTATTCAATCTATTTGTATTTAAAAATAAAGGCAAGGAAAAGGGTGACAAATACATAATTTGAAATGTCACCCAGTAACGGCAGGGGTGAACTATGTCACAGAATTATTATGTTTTCCGATTTATATTCTAAGAAAACAATGGAAACATCAAGTGTGACATGTTTTCAATGATTTGAGATCAATTCTAAATGAAGTGCTTATTTGTGAAATTCAGCATTTACTGTTGAATCTGAAGATGTGAGATGCCTTCATTCTTCTTTCTATATATTTTATAATAATTTGGAAAACTATTTTTGTAAAAATGATTTATTCCTTTTTTAAAAATCTTTCCATTGTTGAACTTTCTTGTAAACAAAAATAAATGTTATGTTTTGGGGAAGTTTTGAAATTTTTTGATGAGTTTGTTGTCTAGAATTTAGACTTAATAAAAATAATTTCATAACTCAGTTATTTTCTTTTATGTTTAAAATCTTTTGAACATATTTTAAAAAAATTGTACTTGTCTTTGTTCTCTCCTTGATCAAAGTTTTTGTCTTTTCCTGAAAATATTCACTTTAAATGTACTAAATAGGGATAAAGACATTTACATTTAAAAAAGAAAGAGGTGGTTGCATTGTAAGGCCTTGTAATTGCCAAAGCTTTATATTTACAGCCCAAAGCAGGAACTAGGGGATTACAAAGAGGAGATTTTAATGTCTTCTGTGGTATATCTTTAATTTTCTAAGATAGAAAATTCATGAAGTTCAAACTCTGACAGTTATTAAATTAGATTCAATTAACATTTATAGCAACTACACAGGATGTATTATGCTTTTTAGGGTAAAGCCTTGCTTTAAAATGTATTCACTGTTTCCAAGAAGTGGATGATTACATGAAGACAAAATGCATAAAGCCTAAAGTTATTCTTGTTAACTCCATAAGGCAAATGATGGAGAACAAGTATGCATGCTCTGTGGAAAGGTGAGGATGACTTTTTAACACAGCTCAACAGAGCTTTCTCCTAGTCATTTCAACCAATAGGCATAAATGCAAATTACCACCTCTGGCTATTGGGATGAAGAAATCCGTAATTTTCTCCTGATTCAGCACGTATTCGTTGACTATAATCTTGCTAGATTCTAAGGTTAAGGATATAAACTAGGCCAGGAGTCTTTCCTCTCTTTTCTCAGAGGGAACCTGACATGTAAATATGTAGAAGGGTTGATCAATGACTACAACAGAAAAATGAATGGAATGAAGAAATAAAGCAATACATTTCTTTAAATAAGGGAATGTCCCATTAGCTACATTTGAAGGATGAAAAAGGGTTTTCATGGATGGAGCAAAACCAATTTACCCCAAAATCTACTTTAAGCAGAAAAGTAATTAATTGTGAGTATATTAAATAAGCCACAGAAGTCACATGATGGAGTATACTGAGAGCACAGGAAGTGCTAAAAACATAGAATTGGAGGCTTAGTCATATACAAAGTCTTTCTGCTAACAACAGTGGACAGTGACATTCATCATCTTTAAGCATTATCATTGTTTTTTCCCTCTTCCTTTTTTTCCTTCTTCTACTTCTCTTCCTCTTCTTTTCACATCCTGCTTCTGTACAGGATGGCTTGAAATGGAGATATTCTAAAGAGTCATGAGATTGTTGAAATGACAAACCTCAAAATAATGGAAATTTCCCTAGGAATTCCATAATGAGAAAAGGAAAAGGCAGACCCAGAGGCAGAATTTGTCTGGAGAAAACAGAGTTCCTGCATATCTAATAGCTTCTCAAACCACTTTATGGGGTCAGAGTGAAGTCAGTATAGTGACCTGAACTACACACTGACTGAAAATCCTTAGATATGAAATTATTTTCTTTTCTATTTATGCTTTAATATCAATTCAGAATTCCAAAGTTGGCCTCTGGGATTCACTGGATCTCTTTCAGACCCTTCCCAATTTAGATCCATTGAGTAAAACTTGTTTCTTTGTTTGTTTGTTTCTTTGTTTTCTCCTGCTTTCTCTGGTTAACCTAGCTCTTTTTTTAGCTGGCTAATTGAAGACAGGTGACCACACCACACTTGAGGTATAGGCTGTAACTCAAAGCTTGATAACATTTGTCTTTCTTCCCCTTCTTTTCTTCCGTCATTCCTCTCCTCTATTCATCTTCCTTATTCTCCCTTGCACATTTCCTGCTATTCCTCCTCTTCTCCAACTCTTCTCCTGTTAACATTCCTGTTATATATTTTTGATGAAAACAATAGCTATTTTCTCCATTAAAATTTAGAGCATTCAAACAGCTTCTTTTCAACCAGTACCTAATCATGAAATTACATTGGTCAGTGTTTTCGATTCTAGGATGACTATATGAAACCAACAACTTATAGGGAAGAAAAGATACAGTTTCCAGTCAATGTCTGATGGCTCCATTATTTTGAGCTTGAGGCCAGGAAGAGGAACAAAGCTTTGGGAGCATGATTGTAATCTGCTCACCTGAGGCAGTCAGGAAACAGAGAGAGCAAATGTCTTCCCTCAGCTTTCTCTTTATTTTTCCTTTGCTTCAGCTGGTCCCACCTGCAGCTTATTAGATAGTGATGGCAATATTGAGGGCAGCTTAGTTTGTGAAAACACCTGCACATGTAGACCCATAAATGAACTTTTTTACGTACCTACATGTTTCTCAACCCAATCACATTAGTAATCAATGTTAACAATAATGTTATGATGCGGTAGTACAGTTCAGTATTTCAAAGCAACTAAGAAACTGAAGCAGTCACACATGGAGGTCAAATTTCCTTAGAACAGTGGTTTCTAACCAATGGGTCAGGACTCCTTTTGGGGTCACATATCAGATAAGATGCATATTATATATTTACATTATGATTCATAAAAATAGCAAAATTTCCCCCTTCTTTCATTTGATTCCCTGCATTCTGCCCAAAATTTAGCTATAAGTCTCAGCATCTGCTTTATACCTTGCAGGGTAGAATCTTTCAGAGGCCCTCTGTGGTAGGCTCCTGTCCTGTTCCCTGTTTTCTTCCTCTTATCATGTCCATCCTCTTTATGTTTCTAAATGAGGATAGGAGCTCCACAAGGAGAGCAACAGAACCAAAAAAAAAAAATCTTGGCCCTGGTGTCTTTTCTGAGACTCATATTCCAAATAAGAACTATTCATGGAGATAACCTAGAACCCCTTAACAGATGTAGCCCATGGCTACATCTCAGTTTCCAAGTGGGTTCCATAGGAATGGGATCAGGGACTGTCTCTGACATGAACTGATTAGCCTGCTCTTTGTTCACCTCCCCCTCAGGGGGGAGCAGCCTTGCCAGGCCACAGAGAAAGACAATGCAGCCACTCCTGATGAGATCTGATAGAGTAGGATCAGAAGAAAGGGGAGGAACATCTCCCATATTAATGGACTCAAGGAGGGACATGGGTGAAGAAGAGGAAGGGAAGGTGCGGTTGGGAGGGGAGAAGGAAGGGAGCTACAGGTAGGATACAAAGTGAATAAATTGTAATTAATAAAAATAAAATTTAAAAGTAGCATTCTTGGAGAAGTTTTGTCATAGAGTTCTTGTGTTGAGGTTTCAAAGCCCCTACCATTCCTAGTGAGTTCTCTGCCTCCTGCTCATGAATCAAAATGAAAGCCCACAGTTTCGCTGCTGTTCTTCCTTGTCTGATGCCATGCTCCCTGCCATGATGGTCATGGAGTTACCGTCTGGACCTGAAGACCTTCAAACAAACTCTTTCTTATATAAGTTGCCTTGCTCATGTTGGCTTACCACACAATATAAAAGTAAGTATGACCCAGACATTTGAAGACCTACCCTCAATGTTAGAAATAGTACCCCATGGGAAAGAGTCTCAGAGTGAAAAAATAGAAGAAAACTGTACTCAGTTGTGTTGTAATTTTCAACTCTCAGTAGAGCATGGACATATGTTGACCATCCTTTTTCTATAGAGTTGACAAAAGCAACTATTGGCTTATACATTTTGTCTTCCTGTATCCATCCACTTCATGGATAGGGAGAACATATTTTAAAGCATGGATTTACCACTCAAAGCATAATATATATTATGGAATGGCTATAAATCTTCCTCTTCTTCCCTCTCTCTCTCAAATGATGTTGTGTTTCCTGACTACATGTAAAATGTGGATAGCAATGTTCTGTTTCTACTTCTATGCTTTTTACATAGACTTCATCCTTGAATTGTGGGTCATAATAATCCTTCCTTTCTACATTAAGTTTGTTGGTTATTTTGTACAAGAAAAATAACTAATATAGTATCACAAGAATTAAACTCAATATATTCAGTGTTTCTGTCCAGGAAGGAACCTGAAGAACTAGTAGAGGAGAGTAGAGGTCCTACTCTAAGTGGAATAGAGGTTGCTAATACATCACTCAGGAAAAAAGAAAGGTAATCACATTCTTTAGTGGCAGCAGAAATTGTAATGCAACATGGTACTGGATATTGGACAAAATAATATTGCAATACCTCTGTGACAATTTCATACATGTATAGCATTCATTACAAATATTACAATTTCCCAGTCTCCCTCCCACATGTATTTTCCACCTCCCCTCTACAAGTTTCTTTTCCCTACTGATCACTTTGTTGTTCCTCAATTTAACTAAAATCATCTTTATGAGCATTTACTTTTGCATGTGCTCTTTATTGCATGATCTTTGTGTGTGTGTGCATGTGTGAAATACACACAGAGTCTATATAGCATTCTCCATACGTCTGAATGTACACGGATATGGGACCATTTACTGGAGCATGGGCAGCCTCTCTGCTCCAGGATCTCAGGAGAACACAGACTCCCCCTCCCTCAACCACCATCAACTTCAAATAACTTCTCAGATAGTGGATGGATTTCCTGAGCCCCTGTTCTATCCCTGATGAAATTTTGAGTGGTTGTTTGTTGTGTATGACTTGTGTGCACAATCCCAAACACCATGAGTCCACATTTGAAGATATGCTCCATGTCTTACAAATACTGCTTTGTTACAGATTTCTTATCCCTCTAGCTCTTACAATCTTTCTGTTGTTCTTGCATGGTGACCTCTGAGCCTTGGTGAAAAAGGTGTGATATAACATTTAATGGTGGGTTTACCACATTCTTTTATTCTTTATATTTTTACCAGTTATGGATATCAATATTAATTACCATCTATTGCAAAAAGAAGCTTCTCTGCTGAGGACTGAGAGAAACACTAATCTATACTTATAAAAATAAGAACTTGAGGGCAGGTTTTATTTTTACCTTTATCTCTATTTACCAGAATAATTGTAATAGGTTATCTCCAGGGTCTATAACCTACCTAGCTAGAGATTTTTAGCCCAGTTAACTGTGTTCTATAATGTACAGCTGGGTTCTATAATGTACAGCTTGTTTTACTTCTGATCAGGAAGTGAGTTATTAATTCCATAATATTAATGCCACTATTGTACAAGTGAGCATATCTTGCCAAGTTTATTACCCTTATTATTGTACCTTCTAGGGTTCACAACTTGGTAAGACACTTGATGACTTTTCTACTCCAGGAGGATGAATAAAAATTTTCAACATTATGAAAACCACTTGATTATATTTTTCTTTCCATCTTCATTTCCATGACCTCCCTTAAGCCTTCGAAGAAGAGACATTAATGTATTTAGAACACCAAGCTACTACTTACTTTCAGCACCTTGAGAACCTGTGCATCTCTGCTCAGGAAATTGTCAATGAATAAATTTAATAAACATTAAAAATATTCAGAATTCCCTATGAATTAATATACTTTATGGATGCTCTAATAAGAAAATTTCAATAAATGTTCAAACATCTGGATTCACATCTTTTTAAAGAAATGTTTTACAAAGTATAACAAACTTATATTCCAAAATACCTCTTACAGGATGGATGGTCTCTGCTGATTTTGTTTTGTTTTGTTTCCCAGGGTGAGAAAATATTCATGCTATCGACATTCAGAGTGACAATGTCACTTTAATTATAAGAGCAAGAAACAGGTCAAATTCTTACAGTCATTACTAGTATATATATGGGGTATTTTTTTCTGTGAATTGTTTGTAGCCCCAGAAGTTTCATAAAACACCCACCAGACATTGTCATTGTTTCTTGTTTGGATATGATATTATCTAGTGAAGGGCTCTAAAAACAATCTAGTTAAATTCATTCGGTCACTAAACAAAAATACAAGCAAAAACATGACAAAATGATGTTAAAGTCAGATAAAATTGTAAGGAGAAAGGGAGATCAATGAGGGAATAAAAGCTATAAAAGATAGTGAGGGAGCATCTTTTGGGTATATGCCCAGTAGTGGTATAGCTGGGTTTTGTGATAGACCTAGTCTCAATTTTCAGCAAAGCCTCCAAACTGATTTCCAAAGCGGTTGTACAAGTGTGTATTCCCATTATCCATGAAGGTGTGTCCCCTTTCTCCACATCATCTCCAGCATGTGTTGTCACTTGAGTTTTTGATCTTAACCAGTCTGACAGATATAAGATGAAGAAGTCTCAGAGCTATTTTGATTTGCATTTCCCTGATGATTAAGGACACTGAGCATTTTTTAAAAGTGTTTCTTGGCCATTTGAGATTCCTCTGTTGAGAATTCTTTTTTAGTTTTGTGCCTCATTATTAAAATCGCTTTATTTGGCTTATAGATGTTTAATTTCTTGAGTTCTTTATGTATTTGAAATATTTTCCCATTGTCAGATGTAGGGTTGGATAAGATGTTTTCCCAATCTGTAGACTGCAAATTTGTTCTACTGACAGTGCCCTTTGCCTTATAGAAGCTGTTTAGTTTCATGAGGTCCCATTTATTAATTGTTGATCTTAGAGACTGAGCTGTACAACAAGACATTTCCTTAACTATGTTTTATTCTTAATAGCCAGAAACTGGAAAAAACCTAGATGACCCTCAACTGAAAAATGGATAAAGAAAATGGGGTACATTTACACAATGGAATATTACTCAGCTATTAAAAGCAAAGAAACCATAAAATTTGCAGGCAAATGGATGGAAGTAGAAAATATCATCCTGAGTGAGGTAACCCATACTCAGAAGACATACTTGGTATAACCTCATTTATTAGCTGATATTAAAAATATAGTAAGGGATAACCATATGACAGACAAGACACAGACTCAAATAAGTTATGTAGCAAGGAGGGCCCAATGCAGGATGTGTAATTCTCACCCAGAGGTGGAAACAGAATAGACAGTAGATGTGGAAGAAGAGAGGGAGGAGAATAGGAGAGGAAAGCGGGAGCTAAATGAGAATGGAAATCAGATGTTGGGAGAACAGTGACTGGAGATAAGAAGGCTTGTAAAAAGAAGAAAACCCGAGTCTGCCACCATCTCCGAGACGAGCTAGAAACCTACAACTGGTTAGGCTCCTAAGACTTTTAGTAGTCGGAGTCATGGAGATGGAAGAGGCCACCACCTATCCAGACAGGATTTCTAGGGAAGGAAGGGGAACACCAACCTATCCACAAAAGCTTTTGACCCAAAAATTACCTTGCTTACAAAATATGAAGTGATGAAGATAGAGAAGAGATTGAGGAAATGGTCAACCAATACCTGGACTATACTGAGACTTGGCCTTGACAATATTAATGATACTCTGTTATGCTTGCAAACAGGAGCCTAACAAAACAGTCCTCTGAGAGACTCAACAAAGCAGCAGATAGAAACGGATGCTCACTCTCACAACCAAACTTTAGGTAGAGTATGAGGAGTCTTATGGAAGGGGGAAGAATGGAAGGACCCAGAGGGGGACAAGAAATCCAGAAGAAGACCAACTGAGTCAATTAATGTTGGCCCAGCGGGGCTTATGGAGACTGAAGCACCAACGATGGACCATGCGTGGACTGGATCAAAGCCCCGCTACACATAAGTAGCCAATGGGCAGCTTAGTTTACATGTGGGTTTCCTAGTATGGGGAGTAGGGGCTGTCTCTGACATGGACTCGCTATTGCCTGCTTTTCAATAATGAACCTCTGGTGGGGTTGCCTTAAGGTTGCCTTAACTGGCCTCAGTGAGACGTGATGTACTGGGATGGTTTGGTAGGGGAGGAGATACTGTTTTTCCAAGTAGTAAAGGGAAGGAGGATAAGGGGAAAAGGGAGGGAGGGTGGGACCAGGAGGAAGGCAAAGGCTATGACCAGAATGTATAGTGAATAAAGAAAATAAAAATAAATTTTAAAAAAAGGGTGAGGGAGATTTGAGTGTAATCAGGAGGCATAATAAGCATGGATAAAACTATCAAGAATATATTTTATTGAAAAAATAAACAAACAATCACTATTTGCCTGTTTTCTTATCAAGTACTCTTTGCCCTAGCCCACTTCTCAAGTCTTCTACCCTGGCTTTGGGATGGTATGACTTCTGCCACATCTGTCCATTCAATTTCTCAGACACGTTAGCAAATCATAATTAACTATATTCAACCAAAGCTGACTGTCAAAGCAGACTTTAAAATGCAACAATGTTCTCCTCAGTTTTTATAATCTGTAAAAGACTTTGCTTTTCTCTCTCTTTTTGTGGTAGTAAAATGGTTCAAGAAACTTTGTTGGCAATAAATACCGACTGCCTTGTGTCTTCAAAAACAAAATGTTATTATAACAAAGGTGAGAAAACACTTATTGTTTATTTTCTCCTGCTTCATTCAATTTATGTGGGCTGAGTGCCTTCCCAGCTGCGGCAATGTCCAAAAGCACCAGGAATATGAGGCATACACTCTATGTTTATGAGGCTGTTGACAAAAGACTCAAAATCCAATTTCTAGTCAAGGCTTATTCAGAGGCCATAATCACACATTTGTTATCACCTTTCTTATAAAAGCCTAAATCCAAGCTCATCTTTTCAGAGTTTTGTGGAACAGAACAATAGATTACATTCAGATGCTGTAGGGTCTTCAGTGGCTTGCTTTTAGAGATAACGATTGGCCTAGTTTTCAGCTCACTTACAACACTACAGTTTGGATAAGAACAGAGGTTGAGTATTTGAATTCTCTTGACCTTTTCAGCAAACCTAATAAACTTCCATCAGAGGACACCGCTTTACCTCCTTCTCCTATATGCAGTCATCCAGTAAATATCTTTAAACACTCAGGCCTAGAGAGAGCACCTCAGTATTGATGAATTTGTCACTACAGAAAAAAAAAAAAAATACTCCTGTCTCCAGTGTCTATCCTCAGTGTGCCACAGTCAGGTAAAATAAAACGTATTGACTCTCAAAAAAAGCACCGGCACACAGTCCATGCCAAAAGGAGAGAACAATGACAGTAATTACCGTTTAACCACAACATAGAAAAGTATGTGGGTAAATACATAAATCAACGCAAATGTGATTCAGTGATGGGCATAGAAGTCACCATATAGACTTAGTTATTTTTAAGCAAAGTATAGAGGTGTGCACATTTTACCATGGTATTATTGCTATTTATGGAGATTGCATTTCTGTTGTAGCCTTAATTGTTGTGGAACAGTGTGGGCTATTAATTATCTGTCCTCAGCAGATCCAGAGGGCAATATCCTGGCACTGGCCCCTCCCTGTGTTCCTGTAAGCAATATGTGTGATCCTTCTGTGGACTGGGGACAGATCTATTCTCGGTCACATTTCAGTGCTCTGTCTATGGAAGTAGCTAACTAAAATGCTACATAGTATTCCTAAGAAACAAAGAGACTTTGTTTCTTTATTTTCTGTTTCCTGTTATGATTATACTAGGCTATGATGTTTTTAAAATGTGTGGACATGCAGGGGAAAAGAGATAGTTCCAACACCTAAAAGTAGATTCTATGTGTCAAAATCCACCAGAGAAATCAGAAGTAAGTCTGGAAAGAAGTACAGGGTATCCACTACACTAGAAGCCCTCTTTGACCCTACAAGACTTGGGCCAAGGCCCTCAGAAGATACTAAATGGATGAAAGGAAACAGCACTGAATTACTGGGGATTGGTCATATACGTACAAACACATCACAAAGTTTAACTCATACTTAGTCATAATGAGAAATTAACAATTACAGCTAATAATAGAGTAGAATAATTATCATAATATACTGCAATTAAAATTATATGAATGCATTCTCTTCATCTATTTTTTCCCTTTAAATAGATTCAAACATTCATTGAAATACAGTAATATTTTTGGAACTCTGAGAATTTGAACTGGATATGATGAACTATTTCATTTATTCTGAGTAGAGTGATGAAGCTTAGGGCCCCAAATTATAGGAGATATGTGTGTCTTATTTCCTTAAGTTTTTAAAGAAAATAAAGTAAGTAACCATTTTATCTTCAGTAAGGTGGTGCTGTTTCTGTGAGGGTAGTCCTCTGTGTGTAATGATTTCCTCTATCATGAACCATGCCTTTAATCACCCACACATATATACAGCTACCTTGATGGAAACAGAACTTTTTTTTTAATCTACTACATATGAACTCATAATAACACAGCCCTTGTTTATCTTTTTCCCTTGCTGATAACAGTCACTGAGTTCTTTTCCTCTCCAAACTACCTAATTAATTAGTTAGTTAATTAATTAATTAAAATACATTTTGTTACAGCCTGATCCCATTCCCTCTTCTCCTCCCAGTCCCACCTGCACTCCCTCTCCCTACCCAGTTCCCTCTTCATCTTCTCAGAGAAATGGAGGCCTCAAAAGGTCCCAACCCACCTTGGTACCTCGAGTCTCAGCAGGACTAAGTACATCCCCTCCCACTGAGGCCAGACAAGGCAGCCCAGCTAAGAGCAAGGGATCCAAAGGCAAGCATCAGAGAGCCTCTGCTCCCATTGTTAGGGAACCCACATGATGACCAAGCTGCACATCTGTTACATATGTATGGGGATTTAATTCAGCATGTATAAGCTCTGTGGTTGATGGTTCAGTCTCTGTAAGCTCCCATGGGCTCAGGTTAGTTGATACTTTAGGTTTTCTTGTGGTGGTCCTTGACAGCTCCAGCTCCCTCAAGCGTTCCTTCCACTTTTCCAAAAAAACTACCCTGGCTCAGCATATTGTTTGTCTGTGGGTCTCTGCATCTGATTCCATCAGTTGCAGAATGAAGCCTGTCAGAAGGCAGTTATGATGGGCTCCTGTCTGCAAGCATAGTAGAGTTTTATTAATAGTGTCAGGGATTGTCCTTGATACTCTCCCCCAAGTTGGGCCAGTCATTGGCTTGCCATTCCCTCTTTTTTTATTCCTACACTTCTTGCAGATGAGACAAATTTAGGGTTGAGGGTTTTATTGATGGGTTGGTATCTCCTTCCCACCACTGGAAGTTCCACCTGGCTACAAGTTGCAACTTCAGATTCCATAATCCCCTCTGTTAGGATTCCCACCTATGGTCATCCCCATGGACTCCTGGAAGCCTTCCGTGTCTCAGACATACCCCCAAATTTACATGCTCTCTCTCTGTCCTCCCTTTCCCAACTCTCCCCTTACCCAAATTACTTTCCCTACCTCCTCTCCCACCCAGATCCCTACTTTTATCTACTTCAGATGTCTATTTTAATTTCTACTTCACAGTGAGATACAAGCATCCTCCCTTGTACCCTTCTTGCCTTCTTCAGGTCTGTGGACTGTAACATGGTTATTCTGTATTTTATGGTTAATATCAGCTTATAAGTGAGTGCATACCATGTGTCTCTTTCTGGGTATGAGTCACCTCACTCAGGATGAGCTTTTCTAGTTACATCCATTTGCCTGAAATTGCATGATGTCTTTGTTTTTAAGAGCTAAGCAGTATTCCACTGTGTAAATGTACTACCTGTTCTTTATCCGTTGTTTGGTTCAGAGACATCAAGGTTGTATCCAATTTCTGGTCAGAACGAATAAAGCTGCTATGAACATAGTTGGGCAAGTGTCCTTGTGGTATGATGAACATCTTTTGGATATATGCCCAGGAGTGGTATAGCTGTGTCTTGAGACAGATATATTCCCGAGGTTTTTTAGAAATCTCCAGATTGATTTCCATGGTGGTAGTATAAGTTTGCACTCCCAGTAGCAATGGAAGAATGTTCCTCTTGCTCCATAACCTTGCCAACATGGGATGTGATTTGAGATTTTGATTTTAGCCATTCTGATGGATGTTAAATGGAATCCCTGAGTTGTTTGGATTTTCATTTTACTGATGGCTAAGGACACTGATCATTTATTTAAGTGTTTCTCAGACATTAGATAAATCTCTGTTGAGAGTTCTCTGTTTAGCTCTGTCCCCCAATTGTAAATGGGTGTATTAGTCTCAGAAAAGACCCCTGGGACCTCCTTCTTGCTTAGCTTCTTTAGGTGTTCCGATTTTAGTATATTTATCCAATATTATATGTCTAATATCCACTTATAATTGAAGATATACAGTGTGTGTCTTTCTGCTTCTGGGATACCCCATTCAGGATGATCTTTTCTAGATCCTACTGTTTGCCTGTAAATTTCATGATTACCTTGTTTTCAATTGCTGAGTCGTATTCCACTGTGTAAATGTACAATTTCTGTATCCATTCTCTCCCTTGAGCGACATCTGGGTTGTTTCCATGTTCTAGTTATTATTATTAAAGCTGCTATGAACAGGATTGAGCAAATGTCCTTGTGGTGTACTTGAGCATATTTTGGATATATGCCTCACTAAGAAAGAGATGGAGATCAGTGGAAGGAAAAAAAGAGGAAACAGAAAGCAGCCTACTACAGAGGGGCTCTGAAAGACTCTACCCAGCAGTGTATCAAAGCAGATGCTGAGACTCATAACCAAACTTTGGGCAGAGTGCAGGGAATCTTTTTTTTTTTTTAATCACAGGTCATTAAATTGTATCCCAGCCATAGCTCCCTCCCAATACCCCCTCCCTCTCTCCCTCTCTCATCTCCTCGCTGCACCCTTCCAAGTCCACTGATAGGGGAGTTCCACCTCCCTTTCCTCTGACCCTAGCTTATCAGGTATCTTCAGGACTGGCTGCAAGGTCCTTGTCTATAGCCTAGAAGGACTGTTCCTCCCTTGGGGGTGGAGGAAAAGCTCAATGAACCAGTCATTGAGTTCATGTTAGAAATAATTCTTGTCCCCCTTACTTGCATACTGAGCTACCATGGGCTATGTCTGAGCAGGGGTTGTAGGTTATATCCATGCATGGTCCTTGGTTGAAAAACAGTCTCATAGAAGACCCCTGTGCCCTGATACATTTGGATCTTGTGGGACTCCTGTCCCCTCTAGGTCATACTAACTCCCCCTTCTTTCATATGATTCCCTGCACTCTGCCAAAGGTTTGGTTATGAATCTCAGCATCTGCTTTGATACATTGCTAGGTAGAGTCTTTCAGGTGCCCTCTGTGGTAGGCTCCTATCCTGTTACTTGTTTTCTCCTATTTCCAATGTCCACCCCCTTTGTCTTTCTAAGTGAGTATTGAACATCTTACCCCTGGACATCTTTTTTGTTTATCTTCTTTAGGTATACATATTTTAGTATGTTTATCCTGTCTTTTAGGTCTAGTACCCACTTAAAAGTGAGTATATACTGTGTATGTCTTCCTTCTCCTGGGATATCTCACACAGGATGATTTTTTGTAGATCCCACCATTTGCCTCCAAAATTCATTATTTCTTTGTTTTTAATTGCTGAATAGTATTCCATTGTGTAAAAGTACCACAATTTCTGTATCCATTCCTTCATTGATGTACATTGGGTTGTTTCCAAGTTCTGGCTATTACTAATGAAGCTGCTACAAACATGGTTGAGCAAATGTCCTTGTTGTGTACCTGAACATCTTTTGGATATATGCCTAGGAGTGGTATACCTGGATCTTGAAGAAGTAGTATTCCTGATTGTCTGAGAAAGTTCCAGATTGATTTCCAAAGTGGTCGTACAAGTTTACGTTTCCACCAGCAATGGAGGAGTGTTCCTCTTTCTCTGCAACCTCTCCAGTATGTGTTGTCTTTGAGTGCAGAGAATCTTATGAAAGAAGGGGGAGATAGTAAGACCAAGAGGGTACAGGAGCTCCACAAGGAGAGCAACAGAACCATAAAATCTGGGCCCAGGGGTCTTTTCTGAGACCCATACTCCAATCAAGGACCATTTATGGATATAATCTACAACCCCTGCTCAGATGTAGCCCAGGGGAGCTCAGTATCCAAGTGAGTTTCACTAGTAAGGGAAACAGGGACTGTCTCCAACATTGACTCAGTGGCTGGCTCTTTGATTGCCTCCCCCTGTGGGTGGAGGAGCCTTGCCAGGCCACAGAAGAGGACAATGCAACCATTCCTGAGGAAACCTGAAAAATTAGGGTCAGATGGAAGGGGAGAAGGACCTTTCCTATCAGTGGACTATGTGATGGGCATGGGAGGAGATGAGGGAAGGAGGGTGGGATTGGGAGGAAATGAGGAAGGGGGCTACAGCTGGAATACAAAGTGAATAAACTCTAATTAATATAAAAATTAAAATAAAAATCTAACAAAAATTGGGTCTTTTGTTTGTTAGTGTCTAATTTCTTGGGTTTGTTATATATTTTGTACTTTTGCCCTCTGCTGGGGTTGGTGAAGATATTTCCCCATTCTGAAATCTGCTAGTATGTCCTATTGATAGTGCCTTCTGCCTTGCAAAAGCTCTTCAGTTTCATGAGGTCTCATTTATTGGTTGTTGATCTTATTGCCTAGCTGTTAGTATTCTGTTGAGATTGTTGTCTCCTGTACCAATGAGTTCAAGGCTATTTCTCATTTCTGTTCTATTAGAATCAGTCTGTCTGGTTTTATATTGAGGTCTTTTATCCACTTGGACTTCAGGGTTTTTATTTTGCAGGTGATAAATATGGATCTGATTGCATTCTTCTGCATTCATACTTCCAGTTAGACCAACACGATTTCTTGAATTTTCTTCCTTCCTTCCTTCCTTCCTTCCTTCCTTCCTTCCTTCCTTCCTTCCTTCCTTCCTTCCAACCTTCTTTTTTCCATTATATGATTTGGCTCCTTTTTCAAAATTCAGGTGTCCACAGGTATGTGCTTTTATTTCTGTGTTTTTAATTCAATTCCGTTAATTATTCTGTTTGTTTTTATGTGAATATCCTATGGTTTTATTACTATTGTTCTGTAATGCTGTTTGAAGATCTTTTACTGTACAGAATTGATTTATCTCTCCTGGGTCTTTTAGTTTTCCATATGAAGTTGAGAATTGCTCTTTAAATGTCTGTAAAAAATTGTTTTGGAATTTTGACGGGAACTGCATTGCATCTATAGATGTCCTTTTTAAAGATGGCCAGTTTTACTAAGTTAATCTTATTAATCCATGAGCATGGGAGATCTTTCCATCTTCTAATATCATCTTCAGTTTCTTTCTTCAAAGAATAAAAGTTCTTGTCATACAAGGCTTTTGCTTGCTTGATTAGAGTTACACCAAGATATTTTGTTCATTTGTGGCAATTATGAAGGCTGTTGTTCCCCTAGTTTCTTTTTCAGCCTGTTTGTCTTTTGTACACAAGAGTAAAGTTAATCATAGGGATTTCTATATGAACAGTCTAAATTTTGTTTTTCATAACAAGGTCATGTGAAGCTGGCTAAAAATTGTCATTGAAGAATTTTCTTATTCAAGATAAGCATTTGTCTTAATAATAATAAAAAAAAACAATTTAGGTTATTTGAATATGTGTGGATGGGGATACATTTACCATGGCAACACATGTGGAAATCAGAGGACCATTTTCATGACTCAGTTTCCCCCTTCAATCCTGACAGATCTGCCACTTGACTGGCAAAAACTGACAAAAAAGTTGGGAGGTGGTGAATAATACTGGTGACAATAGTTTTTTCTACTACTGAGTATTTTGAGACTTTTAATAATAAAATATATACTTATGCGTAGACGTATATGTGTAACCACCTACATACATGCATTTGTGAGTGTATCCATCTGTGTAATTTATTTATCTTTTTAATTCATCACTTAACTACCATGTGCTGTCATTTTTCTACCTGTCTATCACTTATGTCACCATTTTTATGATTAAGAAAATGACTTGCTGAGAATTTCATCAGTGCTGTTATGTATATGAAAACTTTTCCTGACATTTTTAAACAAATTTGCAAATGAGTTTTGTACAAATAAACTAAATTGCTCTAGAGAATTTACTCATAAACATTATATTTTTCACCAGGTTTTTTTGCAGAATACTAAAATAAACAATGCCTGTCTTTCTCTCCTGGGACTTATATTAGCTCTAGCACTTTTCATTGTTGGCCTCAGGCAACATTACAACTGTATTTACTCCATTTTATTTTCTACAGTCACAGAGGCCTACTCCATACACTCCATCACTATGTTTATAGTAAAGTGCAATAATGTGATAAATCCTTCTTTATGCAGAGGATGTGGGAGAGTCGCTCCCACTTGTCTTTCTTTCATTAATTTTGATTTTTTTCAAAATAAAACCTGTTTTTTTTTAAAGATAGTGCTTCCCCCTTGTTATTCTAAAGGGAGTGAATTGAAACTACATTCTAGAAAGTGGAGAGAATGTCTTGTTGACAGAGTGCATTTTGGCTGACCTAATCTTACCCTGACACCCAAGGGTGAAAGAGCACTCGAGAGCAGCAATCAGCATCCCATTTCCTCACTTGTCTGTGGATGGGAGATATTAATTGTCTGATATGCTCTACCCCTCTGCCTAGACTTCCTTTCACAAGTCTCATTTCATTGAACCTATTGTTTATTGCCAAACTAGCATGTCTTATTTAGAAGTCAAAAGGGAAGAGCTCCTCTCATTATAGAGGTTTAAAGTTGTTGAGCTGTTAAATAATGAGTGAGAGAAATTATTATTGTTTAAAGCTAAAAAAACAAAAAAAAAATCAGTGGCATGGAATTTTAAGCCAGCATTTCCACTTGAAGCAATGAATAATGTAGTTATGGTAATATAGTTGCTATTCATAATTATGAACACTTCATTCCTCCACATGTTCTCATGTCACACAGAGCAGGCTGGTGAGATTTAGTCTGCTTCTGATTGTTTTTGCTGTGTTTTGCATTATAAATTATACTCCACTCAATCCTGACTACCCCAACAGAATGGCAGCCTTTGGCAACATTAAAGTCAACAGCAGCATGTCTCCAAACCACCTCTGCAGGACAAAATGTGTCTGTTAAATTGGAGTTTCATTCCAATCAAAAGTTAGATCTCTTTGGCATCAAGTCACTCATTTATCCATTGTTTGTTCTGAGTTTGTATATTAGTGTCCTTCCTGTACATGTTACCTTCCAACACCCCTAGAAAAAGTACAGCTACTATATATTTCTAACTTTTGTTCTCTCTCTCTCTCTCTCTCTCTCTCTCTCTATATATATATATATATATATATATATATATATATATATATATATATGTGTGTGTGTGTGTGTGTGTGTGTGTGTGTATGTGTGTGTGTGTGTGTGTATTTACAGCAGTGAAGACCACTGGTGTTATTTTGGATCACATTTTGTTACAGATAACAGATTTTCCACTTTAGCAGACTTTGAGATCATACCATTAGTTTGTTTTAATCTTGTGTCAATTGAATACCATAACATCTCAGTATCTTGACACATGATCACTATTATATATTCAATAACTGTTTAAAATGTCTAGCAAAATTAACAATTCTTGAAAATATCTGTCTCAACCTGGCAATGAAGCTTATGTCATTGAAAAATAAAAATAAAAAGAACAACAAAGAAAATAACTCTGACCTCAGAGGGGAAACAAGACAGTTTTCTAGAGTCAAGTATGAATAATCATGGCCTTACAACACAGATTCTGGTTATCCCAAAATCCCAAAATCCATGTTCTAAGGTGAATAGAGTTTTATGAAGTTTTAATGGTGTAATAAGAAATGCTATAAATCAAGGTATTGAAAATACATTGATAGAAAGATTAAGTTGGATGTACACAGAAATCTCAGCTATAGTTCTCAGATACTGTCTGTTGACTCTTAGTCTTTCATTTAAAGAAAACTGGCAGTTTACTAAGTAACGTGTTCCAAAGCCCTTGAATCTATTAATCATGGAAAGTTAGTACCAAAAGAGATGGGCAAGGCATGTGCAGCTTAGGAGGTTAATGATAGCACAAGATAAACTGTAATTAGGATCAGAATCTGGAATATTCCCATCTCTCCACATCACTAAAGTTGCAATCAGTCAAGCAGCCATTAAAGTCACAGCTTTTTTCAGATTGTTATTAACACTCAGTTGGAGGACATCTTGTCTAATATGCAGAAAACTCTGAGTTCAATGATTGGTAACAAATACATTGGTTATAGGGGAACATACTTGTAATTTCAGTGCTTAGGAGGTGGAAGCAGGAGGACAAGAAGTTGAATACTGTCATATATTCATACTGAGTTCAAAGTTAGCCTGGTAAACATTAAAACCCTGAACCCCCCCCAAAAAAAGCACCAAAACACCCCATCAAACCCAAACCAAGCCAAGCCTATCTCTCAATAATTCACTAAGCTCAGTAGTAACATTTTCAAAAATTTAAAACCAAAAATATTTTCTTTTAATTACTTCCTAAATGCTAATTTTTAAAAGCATGTACATTTAAAAGAGTATTGATCCCTATTGCCCCTAAAATAGGTATATTGAGACCATATCTAAAATGGTAATGTTATATTTGACTATATAGTTGTCATGGGTATTCAGTTTCTGTGCACAAGATGGAAGGTAGCTCTAAATCTACTGAAACTAATTGAGACTGGACAATGACTTGCAAGGTTACACATGTATGTTATTCAGTCTGGGAAGATGTTTTAAGAATTTCATTTCTTTTTTTTTTTTTAAACAATGCAAACAGAACATAACAGCTTGACAGGCATGGGGTTTTAAAGAAAAGAATGGTAATAAAGAGGAAGAAAAGAAAGAAGGGTAGATGACAGGAAATGTGGGAGAAAACACTATGAGTAAAAAGTTTATCAACACTACCACATCCAGGATCACACAAGAATAATGCTGAAACTTACAAAGGAAATATAATGCAAAGCATGCTCACAGAGCATTTTGCATTCCCCTGTTGTCTTGGAAGACAAATGTCACATCCTTTCCTGAGTTTCCATTAAAATGTTGGCAAAGTGAGTATGTCCAGAAGCATGTCTGTCCACGAATGCCAGTAGAAGTAACATAGAGGCCAAAGCTACAGATCCTTCCTTCGTCTCTCCACAGCTCCTGAACTATGATGTGCAGGAAGAAACTGAAGGTGTGGTGTCACTTTTCATTCAGAAATAAGGTCAAAAGTCATATAAAGGAGTCTTTGGGACCTAACATAATGTTTAAACCGTAATCATTCTATGGAGTAGCTGTGAAATCTTGATCAGTTAAACTGAGCTTTCCAACCTCCAAAATAAGAACAGTATAGGAGTGTCATTCTTTATCAGGTGACAGTCTGGGACTCAGCTGTCAGCTTCTGGGAGAAGAACAGAGGAACCCCAAGATTGAAGGTTCTATTTTTCTCAGGAATGACTTCAGGGAGAGACTACTGTGGAAGGTGAGGCTCCTGGTCTCACCAGCAGAGGTGGAAGTCAGTTTTCCACTAGGTGTTACAGTTATCTCATTTATTTACTTATTTATTTGGTTATTTCTTTGTTATTTTATTTTATTGTGCATTAATGTAGCAAAAAATGTAAAATGTGTTGCTGGAATTTACATTACTTTTAAAAAAATTTATTAGGAGATGAGGGAGGAGGCTAAAGCTGGGATACTAAATGAATAAACAGTTAGCTCTTTAAATGAAATTTCCAGTGGCTCTTGTCCCTCTAGACGACCATGCATGGACAGGACTTAAGTCCTCTACATATAAGGTAGCCCATGAGAAGCTCAGGTTTCACGTGGTTCCACAGTAAGGGGAGTAGGGGCTGTCTCTGACATAGACTCTGTTGCCTGCTTTTTTGGTCACTTCCTCTTGGAGGGAATACCTTACCAGGCTATAGGGAAAGAGAAAAAAATCTCAGTCCTGATGTTGGTGATGTTGGGGGGAGCTCTTCTTTTCTGAGGAATAGGGTATGGGGGGAAAGAGGGTGTGTCTAGGAGAGGAGGGAGGAGTCTACGAGCTGGATGTAAAGTGAAGAAGGAAAGGAATAAATTTAAAATTAAAAAAAAAAAAAGAAAAGAAATTGCCAGTAGCAGTAGAAGCTTGGGCATTCCAAAATCCATGGCTATACTAAAGTGTGTGCCAAGCACAGCAGAGGATTCAGCCAAAGTCTCATGCCTGATTGGCTTGCAGCTGAAACACAGGCATAGGGAGGCTCAGCCCCAGTGGGCCAGAAGGAAAGTCCAGGCCCAGTGGGTGCTTTGCCAGAGATCAACACCAACCAAGCCCCGGAAGTTCAGCAGGAAATCTCCAGTATGGAGGGGAGCTCTTCTTTTCCCAGAATAAATGACAAATCTAATGCGGCCATGGTGGAACGCAGATGGTGTCACACAGCACATTGCACACTTATTTCACGTGAAATCAGGAAATTATAAACCTTGGACAGTGGGGAGGGTTTTCTAGGGTGAGTGTGTTTGATTCGCTGGGGCTACAGATGCTAGGGGTATTTGATTTACATGTGGTGGTACAGTACCTCATTTACATGCAGGAGCACGGTCCTATCACAGAAAGGAGAACATAATACTTAATTATCCTATGGTTGTTGGAAGGTGGTCTGATGCATGTCACTGGCCTTTAAGATCTGGTTACACCCATCTTTATCTTGTAAACCTGCCTAAAATATATCTGAGTGGTTGATTAAATGACCAATACCTTGGCAGGACGGAAAGGAGTAGGCGTGGCTAAGGATCCTGGCCTGTGGAGGGCAGACAGCATGACTGGGGTCAGACAGGGAGGAAGAGAGGAGTGAGGAGGATCCCACAGTGGCTTAGTGTGGAGGAAAAACCACATGGATGAGGATAAAGGTTTGCAATAACAGCACAGAAGGGCCCAGAAGAAGAATAAAAGCAAGCACCGTGGGATTATGGATGCAAGATAGCTCACATAAAGAGGATTAAGGCTGGTGGCATTGGATAGGATCTGGGAGATGGATGGTGAGGATATTGAGACAGTGTAAAGCAATATCTGCCCAGCCCAAGGTAAATAAGACAATTACAAATCTAACAGGTGTTTGTGTCTCTTTATTTATGATAGCTGGTTTGATAATACTGCCACAATAATCTTAGGGCTAACAATAAATTTTGTATAGCTCAACGCTCTATTTATTATTTTTCTACAAAAATGTGGGTGAACAAATATCTCCAGGTATAACTGAAGGACATTGGTTCAAAGACAGCAAGGTATCTTATTAGCAAAGGATGGTTATCTCTAGGAATCTCCAGATGTTTGCTGAGCAGGTTACTTATCAGGAAAAGGTCCATCTTGGAAATTTCCCTGAGAGGAATATGATGCTCCTTACAAGATCTGGGGTTCCCAGATCAGGTCAGAAAGAGAGAATCCTGCTTAGAAATGGAGTCCACACTTACAGACCAAGCTCAGAGGATATCCAGAAATGTCAGACTTTGACCTCAACCAGAAGACTTTAGGCCTTGCTACTAGGTAGAGTGTTTATAGTACTACCAATAATTTAAAGATATATCTGAAATTCTGTCTGCATTAATGGTGATGGTTGGAGCCAAAGACTAATTGAAACTAATGTCTTTCTTATGTGTGAGACATTGGAGGTTTTGTTCTGGATATCATTTAATCTCCAGCAGTAAGTTCTTCAGTTGTGTGTCTTATCTCATTAAGGACAAGGAGTCTTTTTAAAAAAATAATTGCAGTTTATTCCCTTTGTATTCCAGCTGTAGCCCCCTCCTTTATTCCCTCCCAATCCCACCCTCCCTCCCTCATCTCTTCCCATGCCTCTCCTATAGTCCACTGATAGGGGAAGTCCTCCTCCCCTTCCCTCTGACCCTAGCTCATTAGGTCTCATCAGGAACAGCTACATTGTTTCTCTGTGGACTGGCAAGGCTGTTTCCCCCTTAGGGGGAGGTGATCAAAGAGCCAGCCACTGAGTTCATGTCAGAGACAGTCCCTGTTCCCCTTACTAGGGACCCATTTGGCAACTGAGCTACCATGGGCTACATCTGAGCAAGTGTTCTATGTTGCATCAATGAATGGTCCTTGGTTGGAGTATCAGTCTTAGAAAAGACCCCTGTGCCCAGTTTTTTTGGCTCTGTTGCTCTCCTTGTGGAGCTCCTGTCTGCTCTAAGTCTTACTATCTCTCCCTTCTTTAATAAGATTCCCTGTACTGTACCCAAAATTTGGTTATGAGTCTCAACATCTGCTTTGATACACTGCTGGGTAGAGTCTTTCAGAGACCTTCTGTGCTAGACTCCTATCCTGTTTTGTGTTTTCTCCTTCTTCCAATGTCTTAAAAGTTGTCCAAGAATGGAACCCCTGAACAGAGGTTGCCCATAGCAGTTCACTGTCCAAGTGGGTCCATAATAATGGGGACTGTCTCTGACAGGAACTGATTGGCCTGTTCTTTGATCACCTCCCCCTGAGTGGGGAGCAGCCTTATCAGGCCACAGAAGAAGACAATGCAGCCACTCCTGATGACACCTGATAGACTAGGATCAGAGGGAAGGGAAGGAGGACCCACTTTCTCAGTGGACTGGGGGAGGGATACAGATGGAGAAAAGGGAGTGAGGGGGGGATAAGGAGGGAAGGAGGGAGAGAGCTACAAGGGGAATACAAAATGAATAAACTGTAATTAATAAAAATAAAAATAATTTTTAAAAAGTTGTCCAAGAGGCAAGCATGTTTAGTTCTAGTTGCCTGTCTGCTGACAGGTACATGATTTATTTTCTGCTCTAATTTTTTTTTCCAGGAGGAAAAATATAAGGAGAATGTTTGTTCATCATCATTATGGCAGGATATGAGCATGCTCAGAAGGGCGGCTGTGTGAGAATCTTATTACCATATAAAACGTAGGAAGTTCTACATATAATTTTGTTCTTTTCTCTTTCTTTCTCCCTCCTTCATTCCCTCCCTCCCTCCCTCTTTTCTCTTTTTTGCTCCCTTTGTCCTTTGCCTAGATCTTGGTTATGGCTACATTTAGGGGACATCATTTTGAAGCTTGGTTTCCAATGACAATTATTTTAATTTTCTTGAGCTATCAAAGAGCAGATTAAATATGAAACTGTCTGAAGAAGCTTTTTGCTTTCAGAGGAGAAAGGAACAATTGAAATTTACTTTTGTACAACTTTCATAAAATATTCTGTAAAAGGAATAGGGCTGTCATTAGTTTACAATTACTGGTCATCTCTCTCTAATAACATAGTTAATATATACATATATAGTTTTTGTAAAGGTAAGTTAATAAATATCTTTCTTTCTAAAATTTGTGTGCATTATGAAGAGTACATTTAAAGGTAAAATCACAAGAATCAAAGGGCACTTACTTATCTAGAAAAGAAAGAATGCTTGTTCACCATCTTTATGAAAGGAACCAAGCATTCTCAGAATCTTTCTTGTGTACCATTTTAATCTTTTGCACACGTGGTCCATGACTTGGAACTAAGCATTCCCAGAAACATATCTTCTCTCTGTCTTTCTTGAAACACAACCTGTACCTGCATTCTCAAAAATGTGCCTACCCTAAATTTCTTTCCTATATGAGAATATATAAACTTCCTGTGTGTGTGTGGTGGGGGAACCCTTCATGCTTCCTTCATGGAGGGCACTGCTTTGAGAAGGAATGCAGTGCTCAATTTGTCTGCTACAGATATGAACTTGATATGATATGAACAGATATGAACTGACTTATCTTTATTCTGTGCTGTTTCACTTTGCACATGTCCACGTGTGAGCTCCTTAGATTGCTTCCATGATCACTTCAGTGTGATTTACTGACCTCTTTCCCACTTTGTGCGTGTTACTGGCATAGCCACACAATCCTCAGCCAGATACTAAGGTTCACCACAATCCCAACACTGATCTCTGTCTTCTCATTTCATGGAAGAGTCAAGAGAAAAGAAAAATAATGGAACTGGTGTTTATCTAATTATTTACCTTAGCATAAATAATATTAGGCTAGAACATTCTAATTTCCAAAATTCTCCCCCTTCTCTTTCTTCTATCTTTCTTTCTCCACTCTTTTCTTTTTCTCTAAACAAAGTTATTTTTTGTCCTCAAGTCTATAAATCTCTGAAACAGAAGCACTGTATCTCAGTAAGGTGAAGGATGAATGATGAAGTAGCATCCTATCCAACTACTTTCAGAAACATTACTGTAACTCATGATTATTGATTGCCTGCTGAGTAAAAGACACTATGTTTGGCTTTCTATGTGAATTAATATTTAAAGAGCTTGAGATACACTGTAGTAAGCCAAGGCTACAGAATACGTAAACAATATCAGTCTGGATCCAAAATTATTCACTTCCTAAATTTTCAGTGGAATTAAAGTCCTGAATCTTAACTTGCTACATGCTCTAGCAGCTGTGTCACTTGGACCAAGTTCCTTAACCTCCATGAGCATCAGTTTGCTTGAGTGTAAAACAAATGCTAATGGTACTTATCACTTTGCTTTATTCTGAGAATTAGATGAGAAAATGTGTGCTTAGTGATAAATAAATGTTAATTTACTAAACTCTGCTAACCAGCCTTTTCTTTCTCAGATTTTTTTTTAACAGGAATCCTAAATTCAGAATTTATACTTCTTTATGAACTGAACACCAGAGTTTTTCCACATTTCAACCTGCAGGTGAGTGCAGGGCACTCACTATGATCTTGGAACTCAAGACTGCAATTCAAATACAACATTAATGTTATTTGGCGAATAAATAACTAGCAGTGCACCTTTCTAAGTTCCTTGTCATATTTTTACATTTTAAAAATATTTTTATTTTAATTTATATTAATTACACTTTATTCACTTTGTGTCCCCTCATAAACCCCTTCCTTCTCCCCTCCGACTCTACTTTCCCTCACCCTTCTCCATGCATGTGCCTCCCCAAGTCCACTGATAGGGGAGGTCTTCCTCTCCTTCCTTCTGATCCTAGTCTATCAGCTCTTATCAGGAGGGGCTGCATTGTCTTCCTCTGTGGCCTGGTAAGGCTGCTCCCCCATTAGGGGAAGGTAATCAAAGAGCAGGCGAATCAGTTCATGTCAGAGGCAGTCCCTGTTCCCATTACAATGGAACCCACCTGGACACTGAACTGCCATGGGCTACATCTGTGCAGGGGTTCTAGGTTATCTGCATGGTACTTGGTTGGAGTATGAGTCTCAGGAAAGACCCCTGTGCCCAGATTTTTTGGTTCTGTTGCTCTCCTTGTGGAGCTCCTGTCCTCTCCAGATCTTACTATTTCCCACTTCTTTCATAAGATTCCATGCACTCTGCCCAACAGTTGGCCATAAGTCTCAGCATCTGATTTGATAGTCTGCAGGGCAGAGCCTCTCAGAGGCCCTCTGTGGCAGGCTCCTAACTTGTTCACTGTTTTCTCCTTCTTCTGATGTCCATCCTCTTTGCCTTTTGGGATGGGGATTGAACATTTTAGCCAGAGTCTTCCCTCTTGGTTAGTTTCTTTCGGTGTACATATTTTAGTAGGTTTATCCTATATTATATGTCTATATGAGTGAGTACATATCGTGTGTGTCTTTCTGCTTCTGGGATAGATCACTCAGGATGATTTTTTTTCCAGTTCCCACCATTTACCTGCAAATATCATGATTTCTTTGTTTTTTATTGCTGAGTAATATTCCATTGTGTAGATGTATCACAATTTCTGTATCCATTAGTGAGTTGAGGGGCATCTGGGTTGTTTCCAGCTTCTGGCTATTACAAATAAAGCTGCTAAAAACATGGTTGAGCAAATGTCCTTATTGTGTACTTGAGCCTCTTTTGGATATATGCCTAGGAGTGGTATAGCTGGATCTTGAGGAAACGCTATTCCTAGTTGTGACACATGAAATCAGTTAGAAGGAAAAAGTGGGGAAGAGCCTTGAACTCATTGTCACAGGAGACAACTTCCTGAACATAACACCAACAGCACAGGCTCTAAGGACAACAGTCAGTAAATAGGACCTCCTGAAACTAAAAAGCTTCTGTAAAGCAAAGACACTGTCATAGAAACAAAACAAATGCCTACAGATTGGGACAGAATCTTCACCAACCCTATGTTTGATAAAGGGATAATATCCAGTATATATAAAGAACTTAAAGAAGTTGAAAAGCAACAAATCAAGTAATCCAATTAAAAAATGGGGAACAGAGCTAAACAGAGAATTCTCAATAGAGGAATATCAAATGGCACAGAAACACTAAAAGAAATGTTCAATGTCATTAGCCATCAGGGAAATCAAATCAAAGTGGCCCTGATATTTCACGTTACACTTATCAAAATGGCCACAATCAAAACCTCAAGTGACAACACATGCTGGAGAGGTTGTGGAGAAAGGGGAACCCTCCTCCACTGCTGGTGGGAATGTAAACTTGTATATTTCTACATTTTTAAAGTATCTACATTGATTGAAAGAATAATATGTTGTTTCACAAAAGGTTGAGAAAGAGAGAAAAAAAGAAAAATCCAGCTGAGGGGGAGGGGCAAAGGCCTATAATTCCAGCCTTCAGAGACGCAGCGGGGTCAGCCTTCTCTACAAAATGAGTCCAGCACAGCCAAGCCTACACACTGAAACCATGTTTCAACACCCTCTCCCACCCCCCAAAAAGGACAAATATCAACATGTGATCTTGAATCAGACTATGTCTTAAAAATAAGAGATAGTTCATAGAAGCCATTTTGGACAGTTCCAGAACTACATCAACATGCATATCTTTGTATCTTCGGTGGCAGTGTTAATTAATCACCCCCAAAACTACCAGCTTCATTCTTTGGTCTTTTTGCAACAGATCTTTTTTTTTTTTTTTTTTTTTTTTTTCAGGAACCACTACTAAGCAGCTCATCCTGAAAATTAAGTATCTGTGCATAGAAGAAATTCCTTATTCTGTGATGTTGGGAAGCTGTCATTTGTGATGATTAATCTCTATTTTGAAACTTGCCCAATTACTTATTTTTTATTTTTACAATTTGTTCATTATATATCTCAATTGTAGATCCCTATCTCAACACCTCCCAGTTCCACCCTCCCTCCCTCTTTCCCCATATCCCTTTCTCCTAGACCAATGAAAAGGGGAGTTCTTCTTCCCTGCCATCCTGCCATCTGCCCCAAACTTTTCCAGTCTCAACAGTACTGCCAGGATCTTCTTCCTCTGTGGGCAGGCAAGGCTGCATGCCAGGGTGAAGTGATCAAAGAGCAGGCAACTGAAAGAGGCTATCCCCAATCCCCTTACTTAGGAACCCACTGAGCTGCCCATGGGCTACATCTGAGCAGGGGGTCTAGGTCCCTCCATGCATGGTCCTTGGTTGGTGCATCAGTCTCTGCAGCACCCTTTAGACTCAAGAGTATTTTAGCATTTTTGGTCTGCTTGTGAGGCTCCTGTTCTGTCCAGGTACTTTCACCCCCCACCCCCAGCTCTTCTTTCATAAGACTGTCTGCGTTGTGCCCAAAGTTTGGCTGTGAGTCTGTCTCAGCATCTTTTTTGATTCCCTGTTGGGCCTTTCATAGGACCCTCTATGGTATGCTCCCATACTGTTCTCTCTTTTCCATCACTTCTGGTGTCTATCCTGTTTGCCATTCTGAATGAGACTTAAGCATCCTCCCTAGGTTCCTCCTTGTTGTTTAGCTTCTTTAGGTCTGTAGATTTTTACTATGGTTATCCTATATTATATGACTAATATCCACTTATAAGTGGGTGAATACTGTGTGTGTCTTTCTGCTTCTTGGTTACCTCACTCAGGATGAACTTTTCTAGTTCCATCCATTTGCCTGAAAATTTCATGATTTCCTTATTTTTAATAGCTGAGTGGTTTTCCAGTGTATAAATTGTATAAAATTTCTGCATTTATTCTATGGTTGCGGGACATCTAGGGGGTTTCTGGGTTTTAGCTATTACAAATAAGTCTGCTATGAACATAGCTGAGCAAATGTCCTTTTTGTATGGTTGAGGATCTTTCAGATATATGCCCAGCAGTGGTATAGCTGACTCATGAGATTAGCACTATTTTCAGATTTCTGAGAAATCTTCAGATTGATTTCCAAAGTGGTTGTACAAGTTCACACTTTCAACAGTAATGGAGGGGTGTTTCCCTTTCTCCACATCCTCTCCAGCATGTGCTGTCACTTGAGTTTTTGATCTTAGAATTTCTGATGGGTATAAAATGGAATTTCAGAATCCTTTTGATTTGCATTTTCCTGATGACTAAGCATGTTCAGCATTTCTTTTAGTGTTTTTCTGCCATCCGATATTCCTCTGTTGAGAATTCTCTGTTTAGATCTGTACCACATTTTAATTGGATTGTTTGGGTTGTTGGGGTTTAATTTCTTGAAGTTCTTTATTCATTCTGGGTATTAGCTCCCTGTCAGATATTGAGTTGGTGAACATCTTTTCTCTGTCTATAGGCTGTCATTTTGCTCTGTTGATAGTTTCCTTTGCTTTACAGAAGCTGTTCATTTTCATGAGATCCCATTTATTAATTGTTGATCTTAGAGCCTGAGGTTCTTGGTGTTCTGTTCTGGAATTTGTTCTAATGCCAATGAGTCTGAGGCTCTTCCCCAATTTTTCTTCCAACCAATTTAATGTGACTGATTTTATGTTGAGGTCTTTGATCTGCTTGGACTTTAATTTTGTGCATATGGCTTTATTTGCATTTTTTTCTACATGAGGACATCCAGTTAAACCAGCACCATCTGTTGACGAAGCTATATTTTATCCATTGTATGGCTTTGGCATCTTTGTCAAAAATCAGCTGTCTGTAGGTATGTGGGTTTATTTCTGGGACTTCAATTTGATTCCATTAATCCAATGGTCTGTTTCTTTGCCAGTACCATGCAGTTATTATTACTGTCACTCTATAGTACAGCTTGAGAGCAAGGATAGAGAGACCTCCAGAAGATCTTTTCTTTTAGAGGACTGTTTTAGCTCTTCTCTGTTTTTTGCTTTTCCATATGAAGTTGAGAATTTTTCTTTCAAGTTCTATAAAGAATTCTGTTGGTATTTTGTTGGGAATTGCCACAAATATGCAGATTGCTTTTGTCAAGATGGCCATTTTTACTATGTTAATCCTACGGAGCCATGAGAATGGGAGTTGCCCAATTACTTTGACAACGTATCTATACAAGAGTCTGATAAGGTCTTTTCAGAGAGATTTAACTGAGGAAGAGTGACCCACCCTAAATATGGTTGGCACCATTCCATGATATACTCTTGAACTATGTGAGATGAGCAAGGGGAGATGAGTCCCAGCCTTCTTCTTTGTGATGCCTGACTACAGGCACCAAGTGCAAAGCTGCCTCCAGATCTAGCGGCTACACCATCCCTGCCATTTTGTATTGTATTCTTTCAAGCTGTGAGCCAAATAAACCTTGCCATTTTTAAAGTTGCTTTGTTAGTGTATTTTTGTCATAGCAACGAGAGGAAACTACCACAGATTCAATAGACAGCTAAGATGCAGCATACTTTTATATGCTGTGGTATTTGATTAAAAATTAATTTGAAAAAATTCTATAAAATGCAGGTTATGTTAAGAGTGAACTTGCATTTTAATTGAGGTTTATACCGTTAGTCTATTGCAACTCATCTGTGATCAGCTCTCCCACTCAATGAATTTCTTCCTATAACAAAAACTAACAGAGGTAAAAGTTTAAGCCCCTCTTAACTGATTGACACAAATCCTATTTTACATGATTTAGTGACTGTGCACAACTAATTTATCATCTGCCTGTTTTACCAAGCAGGCTAGGGTAAAACAACCTAGAACTGAGGTTCGGTAATAGAAGACGGATTTGAAAAATGCTGGTTATATCTTGAATCGGGAATGTCTTCTTAAATTCTAGGAAATTTTTAACAATATGATAGCAAGGTAAACATTTCTTTTTTTTATTTTTTTTATTTTTTTTATTTTTATCAGTTACATTTTATTAATTCTGTATCCCAGCCGTGCCCCGAACCCTCGTTCCCTCCCAGTCCCTCCCTCCCTCCCTCATCACCACTGTGCCCCTTTCCAAGTCCACTGATAGGGGGGGACCTCCCCCCATTCATCTGATCCTGTTTTATCAGGTATCTTAATTCTACTTGTAAAAGTAATATTAAAGCACTTTTTATAACTTGTGTGAAAACATACAGATAGGGAGTAATTCAGGGTTTGTTATGTTCCAAAGCAGAATTAGACCTGATTAGAAGAGATAAATACAGTCTAGGTTTTTCCTAGACTAAATACCTGCTTTTTTTTTTCCAGAGATTTACCTTACAAAGTAACTCTGGTATGTGTGGAGCATAGAACACTGTAACAGAAAGAGACCAGAAATGACTCAACTGTAGACAGCCTTTCAGTATTCAAGTGCAACAGTCACACAAAAACTAGAGAAATGAGGTTTTGTTTGGTTTTTCCAATAAATTGGGTTGGAAAAAAATGTACACAGACAGACAAAGAACTGGACCCTACTTCATATAAAACACAAAAAATAATCCGCAGGTATATGAAAAGGTACACTAACTCACTCACTAATCATTAGGGAAACATAATTCAAAAGCACAGTGAAAAAGCACAGTGGTGGTGCCATGCATCTTTTAGGACAACTTTATTAAAAAGAGAAAAAAAAATATGTAAGTGTTGGCGACTTCGTGGAAGAAATAAAACCTATTACACTCTCAGTCATGATGTTAAGTAGGCACAACTATACTGGGAACACTATGAATATTAACCATAAAGTAAAACTAGCACAATGCTATGACCAAGCAATAACTTTTCTTGGTACATATCCAATGAAATCAAATCAGTAATATGTAGAGATTGTTACATTCCCAAATTCATTGGAACATTATTCATAATAATAGAACAGAAACAGCCTCAGTATGTACAATTAACATTTAAATTATAGCTTGATGTATAAATCAACAAAGCATTTTATTTATGTATTTGTGTAAATGTAAAGGAAATGTAGATATCATTAAACAATCAGGTTATTATTAACAGAAGAAGGTTGGCACAAGTGTTTGAGTATAACACTGTGCTATAGAAATATTACTAAAATACTATATTGTAGTAATATACACACAAATAGAGAGAGAAATATACTCTTCCATCACATGAACAGCCCTGAAAGTATTCTAATATTTTAGAAAATGAAATATACTTTATGAAGTATTTCTACATAGATTAGTTTTAACTGTCAACTCAACAAACCCTAAAATCTTGTTGGAAGAGAATATCAGTGAGGAATTATGTGAATCAAGTCGGCATGCAGGCATGTTTGTGGAAGATTATCTTCACTGTTAATTTATGTAGAAAGACCTAGGCTATCATGGGTAACAACCACACTAGGCAAGAGGTCCTAAGTAATATGACTAGAAAAAGCTATTTAACAGCAAGGACACAAGCAAGGACCCATCTGTTAATTCCTCTCTGCTCATGATATGACATAATAGTTAACAATGGACAAAAACCTGGAGCTGTGAACCAAAATATAAATAAAAAATAAAATGTTTTCTTCCTCAAGCTGTTTTGTCAAGATATTTTATCACTGGAACTAAAATGAAACTAGAATAACTTTTTTAAAATGTAATAATAAAACAATGTTCAAGCTTTTGTCAATTTTGAATGTGTACTTAACTTGTAAGCCACTACATTCCCATTCTTTTCAAATTTTGGTTTCTAAAATACACAGCAGCTATCTCCTATCCAATAGATATTCCTACAGCCTACAGACTGGAAACAGATCTCCACCAACCCTACATCTGACAGAAAGTTAATATCTAGAACATATAAAGAACTTCAAAAAATTAAATACTGACAAACCAAATAATCCAATTTAAAAATGGGGTACAAAGCTAAACAGAAAATTATCAACAGAAGAATATCTAAAGACAGAGAAACACTTTCTGACATGAACTCAGTGGCTGGCTCTTTCACACACACTCCCCCCCCCCAAGGGAGGAGCAGCCTTTCTAGGCCACAGAGGAGGACATTGTAGTTATTCCTGAAAAAAAAAACAAACAAACTGATAATCTGGGGTCAGATGAAAGACGAGGAGGACGTTCACTATCAGTGGCCTTGGAAAGGGGCAGGGGGGAGATGAGGGAGGGAGGGAGAGATTGCGAGGGAATGAGGGAGTGGGCTACAGCTGGGATACAAAGTTAATAAACTGTAACTAATATTGAAAAATAAAAAATTAATTAAATATATTCAATGTCTTTGTCATAAGGAAAATGAAAATCAAAAGGACTGTGAGATTCCATCTCACACCCATTAGAATGGCTTAGATCAAAAACTCAAGTGACAACACGTGTTGGAGAGGCTGTGGATAAAGGGAATGCTTTAATTTCTGGTAGGAATGTAAACTTGTACTACCACTTTGGAAATCAGTCTGGCTCTTTCTCGGAAAATTGGCAAGAGTTGCTACCTCAAGGCTCAGCTACACTACTCCTGGGCATATATCAGAAAGATGCTCAACCACACAACAAGGACATCAGTTATGTTCATAGCACCTTTATTCATAATAGAATCTGAAAATAACCATAGAATGGATATAGAGATTTTGGTACATTTACACAATGGAAAACTCCTCAGCTATTAAAAACAAGAAAATCATGACATTTTTTAGGCAAATGGATGGAACTAGAAAAGTTCATCCTGAGTGAGGTAACCAAGAAGCAGAAAAACACACAGTATACACCCGCTTATAAGCTGATATCAGCCTTATAATAGAGGATAAACATACTAAAATCTACAGACCTAAAAAGCTAAACAAAAGGAGGAAGGTAGGGAGGATGCTTAAAATCTCATTCAGAAGAAAAACAGGATAGACACTGGAAGCAGTAGAAGAGAGAGAACACGATGGGAACCTACCACAGATGTCCACTGCAGGACTCCTCCCAGCAGGGCATTGAAGCAGATTCAGAGACTCACAGCCAAATGTGGTACAGAGCAGAGGGTGTGTTTTAGAAGAAGGAGGATATAGAAGGACCTGGTGGGGACAGGAGCTCAACAAAATGACCAACAAAACAAAACAAAAAAATTTCTGGGCCCAGGGTGGTACTACAGAGACTGGTGCATCAAGCAAAGACCATGCTTTGAGAGGCCCCTACTCAGATGTATCCCATAGACAGCTCAGTCTCCATGTGGGTTCCTTAGTAAAGGGAGAAGAGAAGTCTCTGTCATGAACTTAGTTGCCTGCTCCTTGATCACTTCTCCCAGGTGGGGCAACTAGCCATCCCACAGAGGAAGAGGATCCAGATAGTTCTCATAGGACTTGACAGGCTAGGGTCAGACAGTAGGGGAGGACTTCTCCTATCACTGGACTATGGGAGAGGGATTGGGGTGGAAGAGGGAGGGAGGGTGGGACAGGGAGGATATGAGGGAGGTGTCTGCAACTGGGATATATAGTGAATAAATTGATAATAATAATTATAATGAAAATAAAAATATTTTGAAGTTATCTCCTACATAATATATGTTTCTTCATCAAGTCCATGGAGATGAGAGATAGAAGCATTACTTTCTGAGATAGATTAAGACTTACATTTGAAAAACAAAAAAAAAACAATAACAAAAAACCCTATTGTGTATCCTGTGGTACACATTGCCAGTACAGGCCCAAGTCTCCTCTCTCTGTCCGTCATATTGACATTTCTTTTCATTAAGCCATGGCTCTAGAACTCACAAGTGAGTTACAGAATCATAGTCTCATTCCTATAAAATATTTTCTGATCTTTAAATGGACCATGATTTTAATGTGTAAATGATTCATTGTAACTGGGCAAGACAGTGAGAGTTTATTCCATGTTATATTCTTGTTGAGGCCATTCCATCTTTAACAAGAATTTCAAAATTATCTTTTATTCACTTGATGTAATTATTGTCTATGTAGATATAAGAGTAACTTTTGTTTGCCTGATGCAGTTATTGTCTTGGAGGCTTACTGCCTCTGCCTGTTAACCTTGGCCTAGTCCTGGAAGCTTCTAGCCTCCATACAGTCTAATCTAGGACTAGAATGTCTTCATCCTCTGAGATTTGCTGCTGAATATGTTCACCTTTTCTAGATCTTTCTGAACTCTGGCTGGCTGGATAAACTCAGCTGTTCTTTCTTAAACTGCTTTCCAAGCTGACTGATTCAAAGTGGCTTCTCTTGGCCTCTGACTGAATTGCTCTGCTTGGCTTCATGCTAACTTTGGCAATATATTCTAATCTTTTGGGTCATTCTCAATCTCTGGTTTGTTCTCTTTTCACCTGTGTCTGGCTTGTTATGTTTTCACCTGTGTCTAACTTTTTTCTCTCTTCAACCTGTCTCTGTAAAACTCTCCCAGTAAAACTTGCCTCTTTCCTCTTTGTTCTCATTGAAAGTTCGGCATATCCTGTGCTGGGAAATCTTTCTTCAAACTACTTACTTCTCTGAAGTGTCCATTTTAGCTGCCAAGCAAGATAATAGGATGTGGTTTCTGCCTTTAAAACACCCAAGTTCTTGACATTCAAGGCCACAGCTAGGTCCCAGAATATCTGAGAGTGTTCCCAGCCAGCTGGAATAAAGACTTTTAATAGAGTATAAACTGTATTTGAGTGGTAATCAATGGTGGGTAACCAGCAGCATTTAAATCTAGGAACTATGAAACACATAAGTAATGAAAGAACAACAGTGTGAGAGTTCTTTAAGATCTTAAGTATATAGGTAAGTACTTTACCTATGTACCTTAGTTACATATTTTTTCCCACTTTTTGGTACTATATGGCCAGAAATACTTCTCATCAGGCCTCTCTGAGTATTCTGATGCTCTGAGTGTTAAGAGGCCTTGGGAATCCCTAGTAAGGGGAACAGGGATGGTCTCTGACGTGAACTCACTGGCGGGCTCTTTGACCACCAACCCCCCAGGGGGAACAGCCTTGCCAGGCCGCAGAGGAGGACAATGCAGCCAGCCCTGATGAGACCTGATAAGCTTGGGTCAGATGGAAGGGGACTTGGAGAGGGGATTGGGAAGAGATGAAGGAGGGAGGGCGGGATTGGGAGGGAATGAGGAAATGAAGAAAGGGACTACAGTTGGGATACAAAGTAAATAAACTGTAATTAATACAAAAAATAAAAATTTAATTTAAAAAATGTTACAAATAAAAATATATGTTATCAGTTCATTTGAGGAATTGCAACAACGCATAAAAAGATAGAAGTAAATGATCCCTCAGACTGAAAAAAATGAGACCTTGCCCTAATCCAACAATTAGTGTTTTTTTCAATTTTTATTTTTATTTTTCATATTAATTACAGTTTATTCACTTTATATCCCAGCTGTAGCCCCCTTCCTCATTTTCTCCCATGCCCCTCTCCAAGTCCACTGCAGTTAGTCTTATAGATAGAATGAATGAATCCAAGAAGCAAACATACTTGTTTTGGTAAGCTGTAGTTTATATACTATTTTATCAATATTTCTATGGCACAGTGGAATATCCATATAATTGTATTAGCCACCTTCTATTTATAATGGCACAACTGTTTAATGATATCTGCATTTCTGATTTTTTATTTTAATATTTATTTTCTGTATATGAACACTCTATCTGCATGTAGACCTGCATGCTAGAAGAGGACATCAGATCACAGTTGTGAGCCACCATGTTGTTGCTGGTAATTGAACTCAGGACATCTGGAAGTTAAGACAGTGTTTTTCATCTCTGAGCCATTTCTCCAACCCCTGATATATGTATTATTTTTGTCTTTTGCACAAACTCTACTTCCAAATGAGTTTGCAATATTTATATTGCTATATAATTATAAAATTATGATTTTGGAGATACATGTGTTTTATCTGGAATAAATGTATTTCAAACAAGAAGATATTAAAGGATTATAAAGAAACAGGATTTAAAATAAATCATCACTAGATAATGAATACAAATGGTTCCTGATAATTTGAACTGTGACAAGATAAATTTCTTCTACCAATGCCAGTAATAAAATGTAAATTACTATGTACATTTATAACTTCAAGCAATATTAAAATAACACGAAAGTTCCACTGAACACATGGGTACTTTATTACTTACAGTGATGTGAAATGATATGTAGATGTAGGCAAAAGGAAAAGGGAATTTGCCCAAGACTTCCAATGGAAAATTTGTAGCATGTATTTAAAAGTACATTCTAACACTGGATTAATGACAATTGGTTTCTCCGCAGGATTTACTCTGAATCAGGAAAAAACTTTGATAGAACTTCCCTGTAGAGTTGAAAGATATAATGTGTTTAGGAGAAAGAAACATAAGCTTCTGTTCCTTTAATAGTATGAACAAAGTTTTTCAACTCTTCTGCTTTTCTATCCATGGATTCCTAATGTGTGTATGAATTCTAGCCTATAGATATGTGAATAGATGCCTACATGATAAATAAGCCTCTTCAAAGTTCTACAACATAGTAACCTACAGGCATGTGTGTATGCATCTATCTATCTATCTATCTATCTATCTATCTATCTATCTATCTATCTATCTAATTTTTGTTACCTGAGGCAAAAAGTTTACATATTCTTCTCTAACTTAAGATGTAAATAACATGCATTGTTCAGTTAGCCTTTAGAATTATTATTTACCCAATAAGAACAATGCATAGAGTGGACCTAAAATCCTGGCTCAGATGTGGCCCATAGACTCAGTCTCCACGTGGGGTCCCTAGTCAGGGGAGCAGGGACATTCTCTGGCATGAACTCAGTGGCAGGTTCCCTGATCACCTACCCCTGGTAGTGGTGGCGTCCAGACTTGACAGGGCACAGAGGAAGACAATGTTACCAGTCCTGATGAGACCTAGGCCAGGGTCAAACAGAAGAGAAGGAGGACCTCCTCTCTCAGTGGACTGGAGGAGGGGCATAGAGAGAGAAGAGAAAGGGAAGCTGGGATTGGGAGGAAATGAGGGAGGGGGCTACAGCCAGGATACAAATTTAATAAATTATAATAAGGATAAAATTTAAAAATAAAAATAATAAAAAGAATCATTATTTAATTCTAAGAAACCAAATTTCAAATCCCTTTTCACTGTCACTCACTGTATTTATTTCTAAAATTATAATCCAAATCATTTCTTTCCTTCTTTTCTTAGGAGCAAATAATTTCCACTGAAAAGATAACAAACATCCCTATTTGACTATTCTAGGTAGTTTCAAGACAAGTCAACTCCATACTCTTGGGAAGTGAAAGTTACTAAAAAAGGCAAATCTCTTCAAGTGTCAGAAAACAACAAAATATGATATAAGCTATATAAAACTACAAAATTGTAAAGTTTAATCCAATAAGGCATAACTAGAGATGAAATGTGGAATAAACCAATTGGAAATTGACTTTCCTTGCAGAATAAAACATTAATATTCCACACCACTCTACATAATTTGGCCAAAATAAAGACTATAGGTGACATCTGCTGACACTGATGTAAGGAAATGGGAAGGAACACCTATACAGTGTCAATTGCAGTGTAAACTTGAAAATCTTTTCCAAAGCCGGTCTGGTATTTTTTTTCAAAACCATATAACCATCTGTACCACTCTTATTCAATACCTGAGGGACTTTATATCTTACTCCTGAGATACTTGTACAGCCATGGCCATTGCTTCTATAATCGCAGTAGTTAAGAAGTGCAAACAGTTGAACTTTATCAACAGAAGCACTACTGATCAAGGTTTGGAACAATTCACAACTACAGTTATAAACATGGATGCTTGAAAGCAATTGTACAAAATGATCCTTTAAAACAGTGGTTCTCAACATGTGGGTCACAACCAATTTGGGGTTGAATAACCCTTTCACAGGCATCACCTAAGACCATCCTGCATATCAGATATTTACATTAGGATTGAAGCAGATTGAAGCAGTAACAAAATTACAGTTATGAAGTAGCAACGACAATAATTTTGTGGTTGAGGTTCACCACAACACAAGGAACCATGTGCCACACATTAGAAGTGCTGAGAAAACAGCTTTAGAAAACATCATCATGGTCTCGCTTAAATCCTATGAGTGAAGGAAAATCTAAACATTGGCTTCACTCTTTCTTCCTCTCATTTTCTTATGCCTTTTTTCCTGTCTTTTCCTCCTATTTGTGTTTTGATTCATACATATTTCTCTGTAATTATGTGATTATATTGACTATCTAAAGTTTAGATGAATGCTGAATTCCATGCTCTACATAATGAACTGGTGAAGGTGACATCAATGTTCCTTCTGATCCTAAAAAATTTACATACCTCCATCCAGAATTATTTATTGTCTAACTTAGTGTTCCTTTGCTTGAGTATGTCTCAGGCAACTAAAAAGATGTCTTTCTCTTCAAAGGAATCCTTTTCTAAATTACACTAGACTAGGAATAAAAAAAAAAGTCTATACAAATAACATGATGTCAGGTTCTTCAAATCTGAAGCAAACAGGCAGCAAACTACTCACATTAAATGATCAAATATAACCACCAATACCTCATCCCCCCAAATCATTTCACTGGCAAGTTTTGATTCTGAACATCAGGCTGAGTCTCTTAAAAGAAATGGACCCAAATGTAATGTACAACATTATTAAGGGACCTCATAAGATGAAAATCAGGGTCCACTGATAAGGACATTTTTCTTTTATTCAGAAAATTTACCATAGGAACAAACACTAAGCAAAATACAATGCTATCAGAAGTTTTGATCAGTAATTTGAGAATAAACAAAATCTTAGCAATGTTGTGCTAATTAAGGAGATAAAAAGAAAGTCTTGTAACGAGACTTAAATTATTCCAGATAAGAAAAGAGGCATCTTTTATATCCAAGTAACAAAAATACTGGTTACTGGCATCAAAGATAATTTACAGTGATTTTGTTATTCTAATAGTTAACCATATGCTCAATTTATCTAAATTCTTTTGGATAAGGAAGACGTGATTTAGTGTAAAATCAGACTCTTGAGGATTATTTGATAAAATTTTAATATAGTCTTCTGTTTTTTTTTTCTATCTATGGAACATAATTTCAAAACAAAGATTAGGATGAAGGTCACCATATTAGCAAGAACAAAAACTGCCAAGAATCCAAGTAGTAAAACTTATTTTAGAGTAGGCATGATTGGCCCTCCATCTTTTAACAAGAGATGGGTCCAACCAGGGAAACTGTGAAACAGTGACTACATATGTTGGCCTGTATAACCCAGTTGCAAATATAGCCATCACATATTTATTGGAAGTCGAGAGTTCCTTGTAAGAGAACATGGTGGTGTTTGTTATGCATTACATTTGTTGGTCATCTGAGTCTTTCTCATAGGAAAAAAAAATTATGTGGGTAAGAATAATCGCCAAAATTGCTAGGTGAACACTACAATTATATGTGAAAAGCAGTTATATGATTTAAACATTTAAAAAGAACAAATTATGATTACTCAAAGTTGCCATTCTTTCTAGTAGTTATTGATTTATGGGGGCAGTCCAGCCGTTGACATTCTACCTTGCTTCATTATGTCTCCTTGGTTTCTTTCAGCATATTCATAGTGTGAGTCAAGGAAAATGAGTAAGTTTTAATTGCTAATTCGGCTAAAAGATCCATGAAGTAGTTTATTCTATGGGTATGTTTTTACTTATTTTTTGGAATGAAAATTGTTTCAAAAATAAAGAAGAGGGAAATAAGGAGAGAAAGTAAGAAAAATGAAAGAAAGAAAGAAAGAAAGAAAGAAAGAAAGAAAGAAAGAAAGAAAGAAAGAAAGAAAGAAAGAAAGAAAGGAAAGGAAAGATAAATAATAGCTATGGGAAATGTATTTGTCTTATTTTATTACAGCCTGTGCTGTGTGTTTGAATCCCCATAATGTACAATAGAATCATGTGTTTAAAAGTGCAGGCCTTTGAAACGCCTGTCCCAAGTTCAGCTGTGATAATGCTTGCCCCAACTATAAGAAGAATGCTTCAATCAGGCATACATTGGGGTCCTCTTTGGAAGAATAGAGTCTTTCTTGGGAAATAAAAAAGAAAAAGGCCAGAAGGAACATGACCCACTGGACCAGGCAATGCACTTTGCATTTTGATGAAGTCCTGGACACAATGTCAGGACTCCAAGAAGTCATTAAAGGCAAAAAGTATTAAGGTTCAACTCAGTCTCAAGTAAATTATAGAAGAAGCCCAAAGGAATAGAACTGCCTCCAGACAATGCGCTTCATGACAAAGGAGAATTCTCATTTTTCTTAACTTTGCACACTGATATAGAAAAAAGTCCTTTGGGATCATCCATTATGATACAATGACAAGATCTTTGGTGGCTTTCATCCCACTAGATGCACTCCTAGTCTTGGTTTCTATTGAGATAATAAAAATTAGACTCAGTGTGAGGCACAACATGAGAGTTAAGCTTAGTCATATCGAAAGAATGTTAGGAAAGGTATGCCAACTATTTCAAAACAATATAATTAATATTTGTTATTGGTATTAAGGTAACAATGGGACTTAGACATCAATAAACTTAACCTGAAAACCTAAATTGAAATAACAGATAATAAACAAAAATTATATTTATTAGCCAGGCATGGTGGCATATGCTTTTAATCCCAACACTCATGGAGGAAGAAGTCAGATATCTGTGAGTTGGAGGCTAGCCTAGCTTATAAAGCAAGTCTAGGACAGCTAAGGCTACATAGAGAAACCCAGTCTTGAAAAGCAAATAAAAGAACAAACAACAATGAAAAATTAGGAACAAAGAAAAAATGCATTTATTGCTAATTCATATTAGTTCTGCAAATACATTTCAATTAAAATACAAATATTTAGACATCTATTTAGAACTGCCGTTCTTCTGAAGAAAGGAATAGATGAATTCTATCATTGATAAAGTATGTAAGAAACATTAGTAGGATACAGTTTCTATTGGTATTTTAATGAACTATAAAAGTACATTCTGTGTTTAACATGCTTAGAATTATGTAGAAGTTTTGTGAAAACAGAGTCTGTTTTATTAGAACAGGGAAACATTCTATGATTATAGTCTTGTTGTAAGTGTCTAGGTGAGAGACGGTAGTTGACTCACAAATCACATGTTGACTGGCAAGGAATAGAAAAACTGCTGTCAGCCCGGTGTTGATGGCACAAGCCTTTAATCCTAGAACTCAAGGAGCCAGCAGCAGGTGGATTTCTGTGAGTAAGAGGATGGCCTGGTCTACAGAATGAGTTGCAGGACAGCCAAGAAGGCTACACAGACAAACTCTGTCTTAAACAAACAAACAAACAAACAAAACCAAAACAACAAAAATAAGATAGAAAGAATGAAAGGACTTCTGTCTTCATTAGATATAATCATAAAATGAATCAAGTTCCAGACCAAAAAAAAAAAAAAGTACATAAAATGATAAAATGGATGTGTATAATCAGTTTCAAAGAAAAGTTATCATTCTCGGTATAAGAAATATTCTCATCGATTAACACTAAATTTCAAGGTAGCTTTGTTTTTTAACTTACAGTAGAATTTAACACTGCTAAGGTTTATCTATTTAAATTAAAAAGTAAAACCACCCACTTGCATATTGGTACACACTAGTCTTCATGAAGTATTAAGTTAATTAAGGTATATTAAGTTAATTAAGGTACTGTAACTTGTCATTTCTGTTTGCTAGTAACTTCTCTTGGCCCTAATGTTTATTCTTCCCTTTAATTCTCCATTGCAGCCAGATATAAACCTAGACTATTATTTTTTCCAAACTGGAACTAAGTAAAATTTCAGTCGTAGAGTTGGTGATCTTCAGTGTGTTTCTCTAAATCTTCATACATGACTTTGTAACAGTCCTTTATTTAAATATTTTATGTAAATGTTCTGTGTTGAAGTTATAAGCTTTTATTGTGGAATATAGGAAAGGATTAAGAAAACGGGTGTTGTATTGACTGAAAAACAAAACCACTGGTTATTGTAATAGGACTGAAGATATAGATCCAAGCCCTCAGCCACCAGATTTTTAGCCAAGAGGCCAAAATAATACCCACTGGTGAAGAGATTGCATCTTCTACAATGATGATAGCCAAACTTAATAGTTATATGTAGAAGTATGAAATTAGATCCTTATCTCACACTGCACAAAACTCAACAGCCAAGAATCAGGGACTTCTACATATAGCCAAATGCTCTGAATCTGATAGAGAAGAAAATAGGCAATATGCTTCAATTTTTAGGCATAAAAATGGCTTTAAAAAATAATCTGGTAATACAAACATCAAAAAACAACTGGCAAACCTTGTAATGCTAAGGAGCTTCTGTTGAGCAAAGGATATTTTTATATGTGTAAAGAAGCAGCCTACAAATTCTGTAAAAAACATTTAATTAATATATACTTGACAGAAAGTTGGTGCCTAGAACATACAAAGAACTTGAAAAAATAAATATAAAAAAAGAAAAACCAATTAAAACTTGTAGAATGTTTAGGGTGTAAGCAAGCACGGCATAATTAGACTTAAGACCCATTCAATTAAAAAAAAAAATCATGCCCAGTTCTGTAAACCTAGTTGACTAATTCTGCTTGAAGAGGTCATGGACCTTAGAGGATAACTTTCTACTGCCACTTACCTAGCTCAGTATAATGCCTAACTGTTTTAAATACTTACCTGTATACCCACTGATATTGAAGTTATCATTCATCATAAAAGTTTCTTTTTTTTTTAACCAGACAGAGACCATTACAGAAATCCGCAACTGTGCAAATGACATAGAACTGCTCACTGTGAGGTTCTCATACCCAAGTTAATACATTTTATTAATGACACCTAACACTTAAGGCTCACATAAGATTGCAGAATAGGAGGTGGAAAGATTATAAGAAGTTGAGGATTAAGGCATCTTATATAAGATACTGTGGTGTGTGTGTGTGTGTGTGTGTGTGTGTGTGTATTAAGCTGCCCCCATGAAATCTCAAGACTATAATCAACTAAAAAATTCATAGCGTCAATACCAGTTGACATGCCAATGTGAATGGGGAAAGTTGACCAATGCCTTAATCCTAGATGAAGAGCTTAAGACGATCAATAGATGGAGACTGGGTGGGCAGGGTTGAAGAAGAAGGAAGGAATTTTGGGGAAGATAATAATCACTGTGAGTACCACTGAAAAGGCGAAATGCAACATGGAAAGCTACTACTACAGATGCTTACCTGTGTGTGTGTGTGTGTGTGTGTGTGTGTGTGTGTGATGCTTAAATGTAGTTTTCCTATAATAGGAGACAATCTCTTTCACATCGCAATAGGCTATCGAAAAAAAGTCCAGTTCTAGCTACAGGTTAGCTCTTTTAGAGCTGCTGATCAATGAGATAAGATCCCAAGGGCACTGCTTCCAAAAATTACCCACTATTGCCTTTTTTCTTGATTACCTTCCAGAAAGATATAGAAAAAAACCCTATTTCTAAAGGATACTACACATTTAAGTCATAGTAAATGAAGAAATAAGGTTGAAAGCAGCCAAGAAATTTCATCCCTCTGTATATATTTTATAGTGCTTGAGTGTTCAATTCCAAGCACTACTGAGAAGAAAAGTCATCAAAATCATTACTCAGCTGGAAACCTTACCATCTAAAATAAAGACTGGTATGATAAGATATGCCCACTGAATCAATAGCGGCACAAATAACATAGGAGTAAACAACTTTATAATGAGATTTAAAGTTTGTTCCACAAGACAGGAACCATGCCAGTGACTATTTACTAGACTAAAAAGCACATGGCTGAGTAGATCATAAACCCTATAGCAAAATCCACTACTATTCTGCCAAACGAATACAATAGTAAAGTGCTTCCTGTTTATACCTTTATATGCATTGGTCAGTCATTTTCCAATCCTGATTAGAGAAACTTATTTTTCCATAAAATTCTGATTAATACAGAGCCTCACAATTGGACAACAGGCAGAGGGTTAAAAAGCTGTGGCGTGCTCATCTCCAAATGGGACATTTATACCAAACTCCTCTCACCAAGACTCAGGGATTATCACATAAAAGGAAACTGAAAGACTGTATAGGAAGGGCAGTGAAAATTTGCTGTGAGATAGCATTTCAAAGACATGATATATCAGTAACACATACGAACTCACGGTGACATGGATGCGAGAGACTCACGAATTTTCACCCTAACCTGAGGAGCCATTGGCAGTTGGTGGCTCCAGATTATTGGTGGCACTGGAGTCAGATTTATCCAGGAAGGTAGGCTCTGGGAGGTTGACCAGGCCCCGTAAATGTTCCTACAGCAATGCACATACAGGAAACAATAATTTGACCATATTATGAAAGAAAAAAAGAAAAGGAGGGAGAGGGAGAGAGGGAGGGAGAGAAGCACATAAAGTTTCATCATCCATCATTTATATATTTTTTTCTTGTTTAGACTTTCTGTTGCTATTATCCAATTATTTTACTGACAAAGTTTCACATCTTTACTGTCCTTAATTCTGTTCATCTCACTTTCTGTGTTTTTATTATGTTTATTGTTTTCCACTATAAGAGTTTTCATTAATTTTCATTAGTTTTCATTAGTTTTCATTAATTTTCATTAGTTTTCATTAGTTTTCATATATCTATTTTTCTTTATTGACAAGCTAATTTTTACCCCTATGATGAAATGTATCTATTCATTCATTTACTTAATCATTTGCTTTGATCTGCACCCTGAGTTTTTTACATCAATCCACACTATATAATGAGTCTTTACTTTCATTTCCTTGGGTGAACACATACTCATTGACACATACCCACAAACCATGTGTTATGAGACCCAGACGTGCTCAGGATGATCATGGAGATGTGCTGCCTTATAAATCTCCATGCATTCACTCTTGGCTTCTATGCTAGGATTTCCTCATTACTGGCCTATTTGTTCACCAGACAGCATAGGGTGAAGAGTGCCATCATTGCTTCTGACCTCTGTTTGAAAGCTCTAATTTTGTATATGGTTTCTTCTAACCCCAATCTAGTTGACAGGAGTGGAGTGCCTAGGTGCTACTAGGTCTGGTGCAAACTCAGATGTTTGTCTTGATCTCCATACATACTATGTGTGTTTGGTGCTTTGCATATTGAATGAGTCTCCTATAATACTCCCCTTTTGAGTAAAAACACATCTCTCTATCTCCTGTTCATAAATAAAATCTTGTCTGACCACTCAGATCACTTTTAGAATGAGTCAGAGTGGCCTCATATTTTACTCTAATGTCTTTAGCTGTAACAGAGCTACTATTGTTCTAAAACCTTTTATTCATTTTTATTATTATTTTTTTATTTGGAGGAGGTAGGAGTTCCATCAGTGACATTTCCATATAGCTGCCTTTGTGATATAGAGGATAGATAAACAGGAAATTCAATTTGTAGCACTGCTAAGCACACTTGGACTATTACCCAGGTCTCTAGTTCATTGTTTTGATGACACAATGAGATGCTCACTTATTTGTTTCATGGTGTGCTTAATAATAAAATATATCAACAAGTATGTTTGTCAAACTCGTTTATTTAGAAGAATGTTCCCCAACTGAAGAAATGCCACATGGCAACACTTGGAGTCTGTTTTTATTGCCAAAACTGGTTGAGTTTATCTAATTCATCCAGTTCAGCACTTCTTCTACACAGTCTATGTGTATAAGACAGTATTGCTCTCTACAGACCCATATGTATACAATAATAAATTACTCAGGTCAGAGTGCCTAAATGGTTCGGCTTGAGAGGCCCTAGAATCAACAAATGTCTGTAGGATCTCACTAGGCTCTGAAATGTCTGAATCTACTAAACATAAAATTTGCTTATTCCCTCTGCCTGCTCTGGAACTCACCAATTTCTCATAGAATAAGTGGCTCAGAATATGAAATATAACAGTGGGCAACTATGACAAACAGATTAAGCCATATGATATCCTGATGTTGCTAGTTCTTATGTATGCCATATCTCTTACAAGGACGCACTTCATTCCCAGGCAATGCTAATCTCTAAACATCCATAGCCAAGATGAGTCTGAGTCCTTTGGGAGTATAATGCTTGCTCTTCTGAGATTTTTCTATGAGCAGGTCACATCACACACTTCAAATGTGTATTATTCTGTTGCTTCATTCCTTGCTGAAGGAATATCCACACAGAAATCCTCTAAAAATCCATGTGATTTTTAGTCTAATTTGCACTGAATTCCTTATTTGGCTGCGGTTCCTCTCAAGACATTTTCCTATTCTACCCTGCCTGAAAACTCTTTCTTTGGCCTTCTCTTATTTTTCTTTTGTAAAAGGAAAAACACAATGAAAGCACAATTAATACACACATATTTTATATACATTTACAAAGCTTTGCAACTGCAACAGCAAAGCAAATTTAGAATACTTTCAGCACTCAAAAAAATGATCTCTTATCCCCTTTTATTGAAACAGTTTCAGAGGGTACAATCCAGAAAGAAAAGAGCCTCATAAGTGAACAGATTAAATAAAATTGCAAGGAGTCTTTGGCGTCTATACTTCTGGACCTTGGTACAGGAGTCTTTAGACTTGAGTTAATCTGTCTGTGTCATCCCTAATTTTTAGGATTGCAAAAACAAACAAACAAACAAACAAAGTATCTTGAAGTTACTTTCTCCAAGGGGTGCCAAGCCTTTAATTTGAAGCACAGCCATATTAAAAATGATAACCTTCTTACTAGAATTTTTAGGGTCAGAACCTGGGCTTCAGCAACCCTAACCAGCTTAGGATTGGCCAGCTCTCTTCAACAGATCAATTAAAGGGACAAACTGTAATGAAAAGCAGAGAATGCAGACACATTCAATGTGATCACATTCAAAAGAGGAACAAATAAAAACTGCAGTCTTCTCACTCCAAACTCCATCTTTGCAACATGAAATTTAGGTTTAAATACAGGCAAGAATTATGTACTAACGAAGCCATCACAGTCAAAGTGTTCCTGTCATTGACCCTTAATTCCTCTCGACTCCAGTCTCTCCTGCAAGGTGGCCTGATAACTTTTCAGAACTGAATAAAATCTTTTTCAAAGAGAGAAGTACCTTCTCTTGTTGGTTCTAAGTTTGGCCTTTTTCTGCTCCAGGATAATATTCCCAGAAAAATTCTAGTCCCTTGATATCCATTGTCAAAATAGTCTGATAGTCAAATCCAGGGGCATACAAGTATCTGCCCTCCTGTCAGGGCAATGTGACCATAAATTCCTAGAATGGAACTTTGTCTAGAAAGGCTGATTGACTAGAACCTCAGTGATAGTGATATCTAGAGTTTGGAAAGCAACAGGTTCAGGGTCTGATGGTAATTTATTTTGGCCTATCCTAATCTCCTCAAGCTTTCCCTTGCCCACTGCTATGTGTATCCCAACGTCCTTTGATTAACAGATAAAGGTCTTTTAGAATATACTAACTTGACAAAAAAAAAAGAAAAAAAATATATATATATATATATATATATTTACCAATCAAATGGCTAAGATTTCTATCATTTCATGCCTAGAGCTAAGGTTTCCTTGTTTGGCTGACACTTAACTTCCCCAATGCTTCCACACATATATCCAGATTTTTGACTTCTTTTGTTCTGTTGCTATAAAAAAATCTTCAGAAAAATGTTTCCATGTTGGAACATGAAATTTGGGGTAACTTAATTACGGGTTTCTGGAGAATTTTTACTCATGTGGTGCTTTATAACATAACATGTCCTATTTCCTTTTAGGTTAGAGTTGTGCATTTGTTGATAATAGTCACTGACTAACTTAGGCACACTTTTAGGATAAAATATAAATTTAAGATTAGTAAGATTCTTTGGTGATGAGCCAAAATCACACATTTTAATAAAAACCTATATATTGTGTTACATCCTTGGGAAATAGATGGAGCCCACTTCCAGTAAAAGCTGTATGTACAGTTGCCAAAATTATCACCAGGAACTCCCACCATCCAGTGATGTCCAACTTTTCTTTAACTATTACCTTCCTTCCTTTCTTTCTTTCTTTCTTTCTTTCTTTCTTTCTTTCTTTCTTTCTTTCTTTCTTTCTTTCTTTCTTAATTTAGTTTTCAGTGTGTTCTCCAAATGGTAGGGATCAGAATGATTTTAGGTCATAAGAATAAATATCCTATATTCAACATCCTTAGCCATCAGGGAAATGTGAAATCTGAGATTGTATCTTACACCCACCAGAAAGGCTAAGATAAATAACAATAGGGAGGATGTGGAGCAATAGGAACACTCCTTTAGGGATGGTGGGAGTGTAAACTTTCACCATCAATATGGCAATTTCTCAGGAAATTGAGAATCAATCTACCTCAAGACGCAGTTATAACACTCCCGGGCTACATACACAAAGGATTCTCTATACTACCTCAAGAATGTTTACTCAACTACATTCATAGCAGTTTTACTTGTAATAATCAGTAACTGGAAACAAATAGATGTTTCTCAATTGAAGAAGAGATAAATAAAATGTGCTACATTTGCACAAAGGAGTATAACAAATATTAAAAACAATGACACATTCCAAATTTGTAGGCAAATGGATGTAACTAGAATAAATCACCCTGGGTGATGAAACCCAGACCCAGAGGGACAAATATTGTGTGTACTCACTTATAAGTGGGTGTTAACTACAAAGTAAAGGATAACCATGCTACATACAATCCACAGATCCAGAGATTATAAGTAACAGGGAAGTCTCAGTGGAGGACACATGAATGTCCCTTGGAAAGGGAAATAAAATAGATATTACAAGTGGATTGGGGGACATTGTACATGGGAAGAGCAGGGATCGGGGAAAATAGAGGAAGAGTACCAGGTGAGATGACTGGAATTGGGGGCATTTGGGGGTTGAGGTAGAAACGTAGTGCAATGGAAACACCATAAGAATCTACGAGGATGACACTAGCAAAGACTTTTAGGAATAAGAAACAAAGAGCCTGAACTGGCTATTCTTTGCAATCAGGCAAGCCAACAGCAGAGGGATTGGGACACCAAACCAACCACAAAAACTTTCAGTTTATAATTTGTCCTGCATTCAAAATGTGCTAAAGAAGATAAACAAGAAAGAGGACCTGGGGTAAGATGATCAATCCTCACTTAGAAAGACAAATGGGATGGACATTGGAAGTAAGAGAAAACAAGTATCAGGACAAGAGCCTACCATAGAGGACCTCTGAAAGACTCTACCTAGCAGTGTATCAAACCAGATGTTGAGACTCATAACCAAACTTTGGGCAGAGTTCAGGGAATCATATGAAAGAAAGGGGAGTGAGTAATACCTGGGGAGGACAGGAGCTCCACAAGGACCAAATATATCTGGGCACAGGGGTCTTCTCTGAGACTGATACTCAAACCAACGACCATACATGGATATAACCTAGAACCCCTGCTCAGATGTAGCCCATGGCAGCTCCGTGTCCAAATTGGTTCCTCAGTAAGTGAAAGAGGGACTGTCTCTGACATGAACTCAATGGCAGGCTTTTTGGACCCCCCCCCCCAAGGGAGGAGCTAGGCAAAAGAGGAGGACAGTACAGCCAGTCCTGAAGAGACCTGATAAGCTAGGGTCAGATGGATTGGGGGATCTCCCCTATCAGGGACTTAGAGAGGAGCAGGGAGGAGGTGAGGGAGGGAGGGTAGGATTGGGAGGGAATCAGGGAGGAGGCTACAGCAAGGATGCAAAGTAAATAAATTGTAACTAATATAAAAATAAAAATTTAATTAAAAAATAAAGATGAGGATGTAAATAAATCGCCCCTCCCCCCAGTAAAAAAGAAATTGTGGGAAAGGACAACCAGTGGCTCAGCCAGCTTGAGACCCAATCCACAAGAGGGAGCCCTCTCCTGACACTGCATGGAGGGCCAAGAACAGTAGGCTAGGATTGAATCAAACATGACCAAAAGGAAAAGAAGAAAAATGAAATGATACCATGGTATAGGAAGAGACTGTAGCGTAGCAAAATTGCCATTATAGAGGCATCCTCCAGCAACTGATGAGAGTAGATACAGAGACCCATGGCCAAAAATTAGTCAGACCAAATGTCCTTATTGTGTACTTGAGAATCTTTTGGATATATGCCTAGGAGTTGTATAGCTGAATCTTGAGGAAGCGCTATTCCTAGTTGTCTGAGAAAGCGCCAGATTGATCTCCAGAGTGGTTGTAAAAGTTTACATTCCCACCAGCAGTGGAGGAGGATTTCCCTTTCTCTACAACCTCTCCAGCATGTGTTGTCTCTTGAGTTTTTGATCTTAGCCATTCTGATGGGTGAAAGGTGAAATCTTAGGGTCGTCGTGATTTGCATTTCCCTGATGGCTAATGAGATTGAGCATTTCTTTAAGTGTTTCTCTGCCATTCGATATTCCTCTGCAGAGAATTCTCTGTTTAGCTCTGTACCCCATTTTTTAATTGGATTACTTGATTTTTTTTTTCTGTTTAACTTCTTTAGTTCTTTATATATATTGGATATTAGCCCTTTGTCAGATATAGGGTTAGTGAAGATCTTTTCCCAATCTGTAGACTGTCGTTTTGTTCTGAGGACAGTATCCTTTGCTTTACAGAAGCTTTTCTGTTTCATGAGGTCCCATTTATTGATTGTTGCTCTTAGAGCCTGTGCTGTTGGTGTTCTGTTCAGGAAGTTGTCTCCTGTGCCAATGAGTTCAAGGGTATTACCCACTCTTTCTTCTAAGTGGTTTAGTGTGTCTAGTTTTATGTTGAGGTCTTTGATCCACTTGGACTTTGGTTTTGTGCAGGGTGATAAGTATGGATCTATTTGCATTTTTCTACATGTAGACATCTAGTTGGACCAGCACCATTTGTTGAAGATGCTGTCTTTTTTCCATTGAACGAATTTTGCATCTTTGTCAAAAATCAAGTGTCCATAAGTGTGTTGATTTATGTCAGAGTCTTCTATTCTATTCCATTGATCCACCAGTCTGTTTCTATGCTAGTACCATGCAGTTTTTAGTATTGCTGCTCTATAGTACAGCTTGAGATCAGGGATTGAGATACCTCCTGAAGATCTTTTACTGTAGAGAATTGTTTTAGCAATTCTGGGTTTCTTGTTGTTCCATATGAAGGTGAGAGCTTTATTTATAATAGCCAGGAGCTGGAAACAGTCCAGAAGCCCCTCAGTGGAGAAATGGATGCACAAATTGTGATATATCTACACAATGGAATATTACTCAGCAATAAAAAACAAGGAAATCATGAAATCTGCAGGTAAATGGTGTGATCTGGAAAAGATCATCCTGAGTGAGCTGTCCCAGAAGCAGAAAGATGCACATGGTATATACTCATTCATATAGACATATAATATAGGATAAACCTACTAAAATCGGTACACCTAAAGAAACTAATTAAGAGGGAGGACTTTTGATAAAATCCTCAATTCCTATCCAGAAAGGCAAAGAGGCTGAACATTAGAAGAAGGAGAAAAGAGGGAACAAGTCAGGAACCTGACACAGAGGACCTCTGAAAAGCTCTGCCCTGCAGACTATCAATGTAGATGCTGAGACTTATGGGCAACCTTTGGGCAGAGCGCAGGGAATCTTAGGAAAGAAGGGGAAACAGTAAGATCTGGAGAGGGCAGAAACTCCACAAGGAGAGCAACAGAACCAAAAAAACTGAGCACAGGGGTCTTTCCTGAGACTGATATTCCAACCAAGGACTATGCATGGAGATAACCTAATACCCCTGCACAGATTTAGTACATGGCAGTTCAGTATCCAAGTGAGTTCCATTGTAATAGGAACAGGGACTGACTCTGACATGAACTGATTAGCCTGCTCTTTAATTACCTCCCCCTGAGGGGGAAGCAGCATTACCAGGCCACAGAAGAAGACAACACAACCACTCCTGATGAGACCTAATTGACAAGGATCAGAAGGAAGGAAAAGAAGTCCTCCCCTATCAGTGGCCTAGGGGAGGGGCATGCATGCAGAGGGTGGAGGAAGGGAGGGGTTGGGACTGGAGGAGGGAGGGAACCACGGGGGAGGGGGATACAAAGTGAATAAAGTGTAATTAATAAAGAAAAAAAATACTCAGACCATAGGAAATCCTAAAGAAAAGACAAAGAAAGCATTTTAGGAGCCAGAGAGGTCAAGGACACCACAAGAAAAGCCATGGAATCAATTAACCTGAGTTTATAGGGGACCACAGAGAATGAACTGACAATCAGCGAGACTGCATACCTCTGACCTAGGGCCTTGGAATATATGTTTTGGTTGTGAAGTTTGGTGTTCTTCTGAGACTTTTAACAGTGGGAGTAGAGTACAGTCTTTGACTCTTTTTCCCGCTTTTAGGAATCAATCTACCTCAAGGCCCAGCCATAACACTCCTGGACTACATACTCCTACTGGGTTGCTTTCTCCACCCTTAATGTGAGGAGACGTACCTAGTATTATTGCAACTTAATATGCCATGCCAGAAAGGCCTGACCTTTTCTAATGGGAAATGGAGGAGAAGTGGATCTGGAGAAAGAGGAAATGGTAGGGAGAAATTTGGAGGAGAAGTGCGAGGGGAAATTGGGTGGGAATGTAATAATAAGTGAGAAGGAATAAAGAATAGAATAAATTTTCTAATTATCCATTATCCAAGTGAGAAACCCAATTCTAGATGCTTTATCAAGTCAACAACATAGGAAAAAAACCAAAAAAACTTAGACTTCCTGCCATATGTCAAACTGGTTTTGGCATACTCAGCTTATGGCATATATCATCAGGCACATAGGAAGTCTCTCTAGGCAAAGATGTTACTGGGGTATAAAGGACCTGACTTCTATAAAGATGCACAATATGAAATATTCCTGATATTCCCAGGATAACAAAAATTCCCATAGTTCCAAATGAAGGGTGTGATTCGTGATAGTGTGTGTGTGTCTGTGTGTATGTGTACAGTTGCAATTCACAAATGTGGGCCCGAATGGTAGCAATAAATCTGCTGAGACTGACTTTTACCTCAAACATGTTTTAGCAGCTATATTTTATTTGCCACAACTATTTTCTTTTTTAATTAAATTTATATTTTTATATCAATTACAGTTTTTCACTTTGTATCCCAGCTGTAGCTCCCTCCCTCATTTCCTCCCAATCCCACCCTCCCTTCCTTATCCCCTCCTATTCCCCTCTCAAAGTTCACTAATAGGGGAGGTTCTCCTCCCCCTCCATCTGACCCTAGGTTATCAGGTCTCTTTAGGACTGGCTGCATTGTCCTCCTCTGTGACATGGCAAGGCTGCCCGCTCTTGGGGGGTGGGTCAAATAGCCTGCCACTGAGTTTGTGTCAGAGACAGTCATTGTTCCCTTACTAGGGATTTCTCTTGGATTCTGAGCTGTCATGGGCTACATCTGAACAGGAATTCTAGGTTTTCTCCATGAATGGTCCTTGGTTGGAGGATCAGTCTCAGAAAAGACCCCTGTGTCCAGATATTTTGGTACTGTTGCTCTCCTTGTGGAGCTCCTGTCCCCTCCAGGTCTTTCTATCTCCCCCTTCTTTCATAAGATTCCTTGCACTCTGCCCAAAGTTTGGTTAAGAGTCTCAGCCTTTGCTTTGATACACTGCTGGGTAGAGTCTTTCATAGGTCCTGTGTGGTAGGCTCCTGTCTTGTTTCCTATTTTTCTCCCTTTTCTAATGTTCATCCCATTTGTCTTTCTGAGTGAGGTTTTATCATCTTACCCAGGGATCTCCTTCTTGCTTATCTTCTTTAGGTGTGCAGATTTCCATATGTTTATCCTATATTATAGGTGCAGTATCCACTTATAAGTGAGTATATACTGTATGTCTTTTTGCTTCTGGGATACCTAACTCAGGACGATCTTTTCTAGATTCTACCATTTGCCTGCAAATGTCATGATTTCCTTGTTTTTAATTGCTGAGTAGTATTCCATTGTGTAAATGTACCGCAATTTCTGTATCCATTCCTCTGAACTACTCTTTTCTTGTTTGGTTGTTTTTTGTTTGTTGGTTTGGTTTGGTTTTTGAGGAGGGGTCTCTCTGTATATCCTGGAGTTCCCTATGTAGATGAAACTTTCCTCAAACTTAAACTCTGCTTACCTCTGCTTTACAAGTGATGGCATTAAAGATGTGTGTCACTATCTCTGATTACAACGCCTTTCTTAAGTTTAGATTAAAACTAATTTAGATTATTGTTGTTGTTTTTCAATCAAACTTATTTCCTTCACCAGAATGTTGATGTATCTACCATTCAGACCCTACCCCACTTGAGAATACGGACATATAATTATCAGAATTAAATTGAATTAATAACCCAAATGTGTATATATATATTAGTATTCTCTCAGATTACATACTGATCAGTTTCAGTTTTTCTTCCCTCCACCCTCTTTTTTCCCCTCTCCACTTTGCCTCTCCCCCAAATCCAGTCTTCCTCTGCTTCCCTGCAGAAAAGGGCAGAACCCCCACAGATATCAAGCAAACAAATCATAACAAGCTATATGAGTAGACACAAATGGTCCTATCCAGGTTTCCACCTACTTAATATCATAACCACCTGTATTCTGTTTTAGTTAGATAGCCTAACTGTGTAGAATCTCTGTATTCAAATAATAAAGGCAAATTAATACCTAACTCACATCATACTTAACTCGCAGCATGCAGGGAAAATATTCCCAGTGTATGACTTCCCAACACCATGTCTCACAGTGCCTAGCAGGATTACATTATGGTCTTATCTTGTTTCTTCTCCATTCATTTTTTTAACTACACTGCATTCATGAAAATACTGGAATCTACTTTCCAACTTATTTGTGTCAATTTCTTTCTTCATTCAAACATATATAATTTGAATATGTTAAAGTGCACATAAGAATTTAAGATCCCAACCCTCTAGAAAGGGTTAGCTCCTCTGTGACTAGTCACAAAAGCCCGTTGCTTCTCTGCTAGCACCAATAGGAAACACAAAACTTAAAAATAGCACATTTCTATGAAATATTCCAAGAGCAGTAGATTGGAAGAATTAAAAAAAAATAGAAATGTTCTTTCCATGAACCTTCAACAATATGCAGGAAAGCACACCCTTACACGGGGCATTATACCAGATGGAAGTTCACTTTATTTTATTTTGCTTTTAAAGATTTATTCTGATTTGCTTTATAAGTGAATGTTTTGTCTGCATGTGAGTCTGTGTACCACATTTGTATAGGTAAGACCTATAGAGACCAGGGGGTGACATTCAATACCCTGGAACTCTAGTCACTGCGGTGAATCTCCGTGTGAGTGATGGAATCACACTGGAACCTCTAGAAGATAACGATTACATAAAATTTCATATGTTATAGAGTCTGTAACACAGTGATAAGGAGAATATGTATGAGGGAATATAAAGGATAGGTGAAACTAACTAGATAGTAGCTTTATGTTCTTAATGCACAAAATAGTTTTGCAAACACATTTTTTCTTTGATAAGGGGAATTTTATAATTGTTACTGCAGTGTCAAAAACAGTGAGTACAAATAACTTATTTTTCTTATGAAACAATAGAAGTCAAAATAAGTGGAAAAGTGGACATGAGAAATAAGGTCAAATATTAACAATTTAGTAAAAATTGGATTTTTTTTTTTACTGAATTATGAAATGTGCCATAATTTACCACTTTTTTTGTTGCTGTGACAGCATCATGAGTTTGGGCCTAATTGTTCCAGCTAATGAGCCTTTCGTACTCTAACCATAAGTTACTGATTGGTTTGTTTCTGACAGAAAGTGGCAGGGCCGGCCTGAATTTCCCTTTATAGATGAGGATGGTTTTGCATATTGACTCTCCTGCTTTCTCTTCCTAAACACTGAGATTACTGGTATGTGGCACTACACCCAACTAAGACTAAATGAATGTAAAGTATACAATGTCAAAGATTAGCGCAGCTAGAGATAGGTAAGACAAATTGGGAAAGGATGGCAGCGACTTTCATAGTGATAGAAATAGCATCTTATAACAGCACTTTTGAAAAGGGAAAGGACACACTTTGCTCTATGTGCAATATACCTCAGTGGAGTTGGCCTTTTTATTATTATTATTATTATTATTATTATTATTATTATTATAGGTTTGGACTTAAGATCTTAAGATAGCTTTCAACGTCATCCTTTTGGCCCTTTTACAAAGAGTTAAAATTTTAGAAAATATGTAAATAATTTATTAAATGCTGAATACATTTTTATGGATAATTATTAGCAATCATTTTGATATTCAGTAAGTGGCATTCTCACTGAAAGTATCATTAAAGGGACAAATCCTACATTTCCCTAAAATTTTAGACATATTAGAGGGGATGATACATGTGCATGTGTGTTGGTGTGTGAGAATTGCTACACATTCCTGCTGGCTCGCTTGTTGTGGTAGACCCTGGATAATGGGTACTGACAAGAGCTACAACATGGGTGACTTTATGCAAATAGGAACGATTCAAAACCATCTTTTGCAATTGCTCTTAACATTCAGATCATTTTCCCAATTAGAGAAGAAAAGTGTTTGACAAACTGTTTGGGTTTCATCAAATTTGCAATGTTTGAAGAAAAGATCAAGATGTTTGATGAAAATAAGCAGCAGCTGTATTCACCCTTCCCTGTTGCACACAGAGTTATTTGGGAGTCGTTCATAAATCCTTATTGCTCACCGACTCACTGAACAGATGGCTTTTGGAAGCCATGATGATGGCCAAGAAATCATCTCATTATTATCGTGAAAAGCGTCTTCTACTCTTCATCCAGATGAATGGTACAGTGGTATTTCTAGCCCCGAAAGGTGCTAATTAAAATGAAAAGACTGTTATTTATTTTTTTTCCAATGGAATTTTGATGAGAATCAGAGCACCACCCAGACTCTTATATTTCCAATCCTTCCTGTTAGGATACTTGATTTTAATCTCATATTTTAAATTCTTAATCTGCAACTAGACATGTTGGCCCCCATCTGTCATGCGACCTTCCAAACATCCATCATCAACTATATCACAGATGCTAGGGGAAGAGTGGGGGAGAAACCAGTTCTTATTGAGTGCAAGATATTTCATATGCATTATTGCATCCTTTTTACATAAAGATAAAAAATCTTTGGCAACAGTGAGTATATACAAGCTTCAAGATAAGTTCCAAACTAATTTAAAACTACTTTGAATATTTGTTTTGCTATAAAAATAACTAAGACAATCTGGTTTAATAGAATGAAAATGGGCTTTGAAATTCAATTGACCTGGATTCAATTCCTTATTCTGTTCTCACTAATCATTTGACTATGGAAAAATATCTTACATATGTAAATATATGTATAATAAAGAAAATAATATTTTTGATGATTTCATACGAATGTAGAGCAGAGATGTATGTGAGTGCATAAAATGAAACTGGCATATAATTTGTTAGTATAAACAACCTTTGTTTTGCATTAGAATATGGTACCATCAAATCAACTGCCAAGTAGCAATGTATGGTGTTAAAATGCTGATTCGAAATTTCACTTCAGTTGCTAATTTATGCAACTTAATAGACTCCTAAGACACAACAATGAATATTATTTGAAATGTTTAACCTAATATAAGTATTGGTTTTTTGAAACTGTGTGGTAATACTAAAAGGGTAATTTGGAGTAATATTAAAAATAATTCTGTGGATCACACTGAACTTTAAACTTATAGGTAATAAAACCCATTTTTTTTTTCAGTTTATGGCCATATATTTCATCTGCATTAAAAATCACTTTCATAGTAATCAGGACCTCGGGGATTTCTATTTTGAAGAAACAATACCAGGGGTACAGGTAAGTTATAGCATAGGCATAGTACAGACACTCATTTAATTCCAAACCATCATGACGCTTGAATCTTTTAGCGTGTGTAAAACTTAAAACTTAAATATGTCTAGTTTGATAAATCTGTGTACATTGGTGCCATTGCACAAAGACAAAGTAACGTGGAGTTTAATCCGTCTTAATAAACACATGTTGTGTTTCAGGCTCTGCTGTCATTGTTTGAGTTTCTCCCATGGAGCTACAGATGGTATTGGTTGGACAGGATTCAGATTGGTGAATCAGCTTTTAATGAATACACATACAAGATTCTAGCTGTGGTTTGGTCAACATGAAATAATCTCAGACTGTTGGGACTCTTTTCTGATCCCACAATTATAATGTATTATAGAATTCTCACAATGGACAAGTGGTATCTCTTCTTTTTTAACCCCTAGTTTCCTAATACTACCTTCCAAGTCTAAAATAATGGAAAAGGTATGTTACATTTATATAGCATATTAGATTTCAAGGATATTCTCACATATAAATTAAAATATACTGTGATTTTTTTTAATATTTCATTCTTACATACAAAATACTTGGCTCAGTTCTGACTCTTCTCTACACAGTTGTTGCTTTAAGAACTATTGATCTTAACAATATCCTTTTGAAGAAGATGGAGGAGGACTTGCCCTTCATGAAGAATACTGAAAGCAAACTCATACAGTTGCCAATGTTGTCTCGGACACTTGTGGACAAATAAAGTCAAATGCTCTCATTTACAGGCAGGTTTGTTGTCATCTCACTGTTTTTATAAAGCTTTCCAGTGACACTAACATTCAACTTAAGGAACTCATATTCAATATTCACCTCTACTTTAAAATGAGCAAGTTGATTATCTCCATTAAGCCTTTAAAAATTGAGTTTGAATCTACTTGCTATAATGGATACAAATTTAAAATTTTCAATAACAGAATCAAGCAAGCCCTTAAAACATGTCCCACATTTTAGTAAGTATCATTTTCTACCAAAGTGATTTTCGAAAGTAGTCTTTTGAATTAGATAACATGAATTCAATTTTTTTTAATTTTATCATTCGGTAAAGTTGGTTAAATTAATATTCTTCTCTCACAATATAACACAAAAGAATGATATAAGACTTTTTATTTAATACTGAAATTAATTAAATAAGTCATTTCAGATTCTTATCACCATGCAAAAGAATACATGTTCATTTCTCATGATGACAGACTTTACTTCCTCTAAGTGTTCATTCTCCTTATTGCATTATGCAGCCTTTGCTTGAAGGAAGTGGGTTAACACCTGGCAGTTCTCTTTCTTTCCTTTCATTTTTACCTGGAATCCTCTGGATTCATATTTTATTGTTTTTCTCATTTTTCTAGTTTAATCATTCAAGCTGCTATAGCAGGACCCAGCAGCTTATAAACAACGGAAATTTTACTTTCATAGTTCCTGAAACTGAAATTTTAAGGTTTTGGTGCCAGAAGGTTCAGAGTCTGTCAAGGACATGCTTCCTAGCTCTTAAGTTATTCTTTTCTCTGTGACCCTAATATGGGTGATAAGGAAAGCACGTTTCATACTTGCATGCACACACAAACGTGTGTGTGTGTGTGTGTGTGTGTGTGAATAAGTGTATAAGTGTGAAGATTAGATTCATAGGATTTCTCCCCTTGCCATTCAGTCCCCCCCTCCAAAGATCTCAACTTCGTTAGAGTAACTGTTCAATTTTAATTTAAACATAACAATAACCACGTTTCTAAGAAGGACTGGGGCAAGGTTGTAAGACTTCTGCAATACTCTGTAGCTCCCTCTCTGGTCTGCCTCCATGTCTGTGTCAATCACTGGGGGTCTTATGGTTTCCCTAGCTTTTTGTCTCCTGTCTCATAGCAGATGCAATTAAGATCTATTATTTAGATTCATGAAGATAAGTATTCAAAAAGAATCTACTGGTAAATTAATTAGAAATTTTAGTAAGTCACCATTTAACACACTAAGAGATACATTCATGAGATTTTGGAAGCTTCTAATGTTTCTCTGTCTTCTTTATGACACCAGTTTTTAAAATATATAATTTAGCTATTTTTGTAAATTTTATATACCACTAAAATTGAAGGTACTCTCATATTTATTTCCCTTAGTATGCAGAACATTTATCTACCTATCCATCATTTATCTATCTATCCTCTATCCATTTTAATGAACTTCCATGAATGTCCCTAACATTGGAATGAACTACAAAGAAGCACTATAAAATGAAATTCTAACCTAGAAGATCAGCATGTATTTAGACACCCTAGATCTTTTTCCTGAAGTATTATCGTACAGGTAAATGAAAGCATCCCTTGATGTTTACTTGATATTGTAGCTTTCTGAATTTTATCTGAAAATGATACCTTGATGCTATTATATGTTTTTGTGTAAACACATTTTAAATTAACATTAGACACAGAAATATTTCATTTTATTCTTTCATGTTCTTCAATCAGTCAGGACAGCCACATTTTGAAAGCAGGGTCAATGCTTCAGGTTACTGTATCCCTTATAGATTCAGGTGTTTATCTCAATAGCTTTTTTATTCAATTTAGTTAGTTTGACATACTTTACTGTGAGATAGGTAGGGTTCTTTTGGAAATAATAAAGTGTAAAGGACATAGGCTTTTCCACAAAGGAAGTTCGGATTTCTTGGTAGAGGTAAATATAAGCACAAATAAAAAGATTACTTGAGAAGTCTCCGTTGTATAACTGTGTCAAATTTTTGACAATGAGAGGGTGTCATCACAAGTGTACTTATGTTTTTCTCATGACATGTAAGTTATCACAAATATATACTCATATTGAAAAACTGTATAAGAACAGAAATAACTTAAATTCCCACATCAATACCTTGGTAAATGATATTCTAATTTGTTTCCTAACTTTTATTTTGACTATGCCTTAGAGCTTCCCTGCTGGGGCAGGTCATTTAATTAAATTAAATGGTACTCACTGGTCTCATAGCAAAGCCAAATTCAGCTCCCAGTATTGATATCAGGTGACTTACAACCGTGAGTACCTGCAGCACCAGGAGACCTGGCTTCCTCTGCTGACATGTCCCGTTACCTCTGCTCACATGTACATAACCCCATCTTCAACGATTGAAAATAACATAAATCTTTAAAACAAAGAAGGCAAATGTGTTTGCTGATTTTTTTCATACTGATTTTGAGATGTTAGGTGCTTTAAATATAAGAAATTTAAATTTCTTAAACTTAAGAAATTTAGTTTAATTAGTTTCGGAAAAAAATATTATCAAGAGTGACAGAGGACCACTTTCACTTAAGTGAAAGTACTTAAGGATCTAATATAACTATATAATCTATTTTTTTACTGGTTATGTCCTTTGACGTAATGCGTTTGCTTTCAATCATAAGTGTGCCTAATTTTGCATAGGTGTTAGAGGATAAATAGGAGATTCTACTTAAAAGTTCACTTTCAACCACAATTTATCTTATTGTATATTCATCCCAAAACCAGCATAGGCTGGATTTGCTCATTGTCTATAAATCAAGAATTGTTCTGGAGGACATATATGAGTAGAAATAGGCATTATCAGGGAGTAACAAATGAGAGTTCATATATTCGCTGTTTAAAATAAGTACACTTGACGTTTGATACAGGTAGGGGTCCTAGGCTGCTAGCTATCTGTCAGATGCAATTTTCAGAGAATAATATGTATAGAAATAGAACCAAAGCCAAATGGGGTCCCAGCTTGCTCAAGTATTATCTGTGTTTGTCTACCACACTTCTTTCTCAGTCTCCTGAATGCTGAGTCTTAGTTTTATTTTTGTTGCTGTGATAAAAATATCATGACAAAAGGTGTCTTAAGAAAGACAGAATTCATTTAACTTATAATTTTTTTGTACAGTCTGTCAGTGAGGGGAAGTATTACTGGCCAAAGTTTGAAGTATGACAAATCCACCATTAAGAGTAGAAATTTACAAATGAATAAATTCATACTATTCAGCTAACTTTTCTTACACAGTTCAGTGCTCTAGAACGGGAAGCAGTGCTGCTCACATTCAGCCTGAGTCTTCCACAGCAAGCAAAGCAATCCAGACAACCAGAACATCTAGACAACCTCTCTCTTGGAGCCTTCCCTGTAGGCTGTTTCTAGGTACTGTCATCTGACAATTAAATCTAATCTTCACACTGAGATTTCACGTGTGCACAACGTGAACTGCCAAGCAACTTTCGAAATACATGAGGAGACCAATTAATTTATTCACTTCAACTTTGATAATTCTAGAATTTTTTTTACTAGATCTAGTTTTTCTTTCTTTCTTTCTTTCTTTCTTTCTTTCTTTCTTTCTTTCTTTCTTTCTTTCTTTCTTTCTTTCTTTCTTTAATATTAGAGTTCACATTTTCATGAAGAAAAGCGACCTAACCTTCACCCTTGCAACCATTACTTAGAATAAATATTCTGACATTTAACATATTAGATTAACGTATTAGCTCTTAGCCACCATCCTTGTATTGATAGCCATATTTTATGTTATTGTGAAAGAATAGTCATTATCCAGTGTCACATAACAAAGAACCAAAATGCAGTAGTTATAAACAATATTCCTTTTTTGTGCTTATTTTGTAGATTATTAAATCTATTGCAGCAAGTTGTATTCACTAGTTTGTGCTCTAAGGATTTCATTGACAATGTTGACTTGGATTAGAGTCAAAACAAAGCACTGAGGAGTCAATCCTGTGATGTCTGGAAGGAGGCAGTTCTTCATAACTTCATAAGGTGAACACTGGAAAAATGCTGGCCAAAGTGAAGAACCTGAGGTTCCTGGCAGATCAGTTCTCAACATGGCAGTATGGTTCTACAGGACAAATAAGTGTCTTGGCCCACAGAGGTTGTGAGCCAAGATGTTACGGGTAGACCATTAAGTGTACCCTTGGAAATGGTATCCTTTCACTTCAAACATTCTGTGCTCTTTACAAGTGTGTCAGTAGGCTTGATGTATATGAAACAGTAAAGGATAACAGAAAAAAGTGAAAAGCAGGCTGAGAAATTAGATAAAGAAAAAAATGTTTCTCATGCATTTCCAGTATCGTATGTTGTATTAATGATATTAGATTCTTGAAGGCTTCTCTACCCTGACTTATTCTTATATAATTGATACAGAGAGACCATAATTGATTTTATAAGTGTAAAGCACCAGATCTGGGTAGAGGCTAACCCCTTAAGCAGTTTTGCTTACTCATCAATGTTACTTGCCAATAAGTTGGGCCTGTCTGGTCTGTATTTGCTGCATCACTCTGTCCTCATGGCCATGTGCTCATGGTCCATTTTGCCCCATGGCAAGTTCCTTCTCTTGAGCTGCTTCTTCTCCTGCTATACCTTTCCCTTCCTCTCCTTACTCTTGCCTCATGGTCTCTCAGACCCCAAGCCCGGGAAACTAAACTCTACCTACCTCCCTTCTGCCGAGCCCTGGCTGTCAGCAACTTTGTTAGCCAATGGAGTATAGCTGGGGAGGGAAGTTACACAGCATCGCTTGGTGTACCTGAGAATGTTCTCCTCTGGGTTATAACCAAATCTTTGGGGCCAGTGATTACCATTAGGATACATAGCACCAGACCAACCCCAACAATCCTATCTAGCACACATTTTCTAAATAAATTAAAACTAGTTATAGACTTGAAAACGATGGAAATCTTTAATAATAGCAGACATAAACATTTTTGTCATACTTACAGACCTCTAACAAACGAACGGAAAATATTATCAAGGTTGTTAAGATATTAATATTATTTAAATAATAGCCCATGGTATGTGAGACAGTGGGTTTTTTATTATTATTCTAGACCCCATAGAAACATGTATTGAAAATGGATAAAAAAACAAAATAAAGAGTTAAAGAACATTCATATTTTATACATTAGAAAACTACATGCATACCCTCAGAGCAAGAAATTCTTTCATCACTTAAAGATAATACAGACAGAATTAGGACTAGAATATGGGCCTTTTTAAGTTCCAGTGGCTTTCTCTTTTTGCCATTTTACAATAGTTTACTGTATTTAAAAGACCAAAGTGGATGATGAAGTCCTAGATTATTCACTTTTACGGGTGCAGACTGATGAAGAGACGGCCTGAGAAGAGACTTAAAATTCTATGAATAAGCAGACAATTTTATTTGCTAATATTGTTATTCTGATATTTTTGATAGAAATTACTCCAGTCAGAATATGTTCACATTATTTATTCTAGAAATGCATTAAAGTAAAATGAAAATTTGTGGACCCTTAAGCAGGAAAATGAACTAATTTTGTCTGTGCATAAGAGAGAGGGTGGAAATTCTCAAGGTGAACCTCACATAAATGTTTAGTTTATCACTCTGCCCAGAAGATTTCTAAATGTGAGGTAAATTATTTTACACACATGACCTTACACACATGTAGAGGTACAAATACACACACTCACAGATATGCACAAATTTACACACACATTTAATGTAGTCAAATTTGTAATATTAGGCAATATTGTTCATGACATGCACATCACAATTCAAAAGAATATTTCCATCCAATAGAAATGACAGCTGAAAATTCATTTCTTATATCTGTGAACAAGTATTTGTATCAGGTGAAGGCAAGAGGGACAAAGATTTGTGAAAATGGCTAAGGGAAGGGTATGTATATGGATGTGTGAATCACTTTATGAAGCAAGTTCACTTTCCTGAGTGATGGTCATATTAAACTTTAAAGCAAGTTCAAACCTCCTTATCATCACTGTGTGAGGGATTTGGAGTGACAATTCAATATATGGTGTTATACTTTATTTATAATTCACAAGTGGCTTTAAAATTTTGACTTTGCTCTTTCTACCAGTTGCTGTCAGTTTCTATTACAACTGATGTCTAAAAGACAGATTGAGACCGTCAGTAGAAAAGTAATTGCTACAGTGAGCTTTGATGATGTCACCGACTTATCAGATGACTGAAAAATGTCTTTTTATTTTTACTTCTGAAGGTCAAATCAATAGTGTTCTCTTTCTCCTTTGTATTAATGTGTTTGATACACAGAATATTAGTAGCTCCTAATTCATGTTTCTTTAGTTTTTTACTATGTTTCTCTTCCCAAATAGCTCTAAATCTTACATAACCAACTCTAGAAAAATTTCATACACATTACTCTGTGCCTGGGAAGATAGGGACTGCAGTTTACCACTGAAAAGTTTCTGGAAGGAAAGTAAAGGCATTATGTAGGAGAAATAACCAAAACAATGGAATAGTTGATTGTAGGTCATATATACATGTAGTGGTTTATAGAGTAAAATGTTTATATATAGGTATATAAAGTGTAAATATGATAAATATATAAAATATTAAATATATACTTTTATGAGTATTCTAAAGAGGATGGTAAGTAAATGAAGACACATGATCAATGCAACAAAGGAACCAAAACCAATTACAACCAATTAAACAAATGAAAACAATGTCTTTTTTTTTCTTGTAGTGTTTCTTCTTTTTTTTCTTTTTTTAATTTAACTTTTATTAATTACACTTTATTCCTTTTGTATCCCCCCATAAGCCCCTCACTCCTCCCCTCCCGGTCCCACCCTCCCCCCTTTCTGCATGCATGCCTCTCCCCAAGTCCACTGATAGGGGAGGTCCTCCTCTCCTTCTTTCTGATGTTTTATTTTTTTTATTTTTTGTTCTTCTCAATGCAGTTTATTCAGGAAGCTTGAACAATCTTCTGACCCTGGGGAAAGCTAGCCCACAGCTTAAAATAGCCTCTGTGTAGCCAACCCCAGCGTGCCACGTGGGCGATGCAGATAGGTCCACATACACAGAAACAAGCCAGATCCTCAGCCTTAGCCAAATATGGAGTGTTTCTTCTAATGCAACCAGACTTTGTTAAATTGAACACAGTAAATTTTTACCTTGGATCCCGGTAGGCAAAGGTTGAAAGCTGTGGTCAGTGTCTTTCTCTTAAAATGTAAGGTCTAGTTATTGATGGCCATGAGACAAATAATTGTCCAGATAGATAAATAAATAAGTGAAAAAAATTAATGAGTAAATTTATTAATAGTGGCAGAAGAAAGGAATTTAGAGAATTAGGGAGTCACATTCAGATTTCTGTAGACTTATGAATCTTATGTTACTTATAGAATATTACTTACTTTTCTCAATAGTATGGAAAAATAATGTGACAAAAGCAAGTTAAGGAATGTAAATTTTGGTCTGTTCCATCACGGCAGAGAAGGCATGTAACATTAGCATGAGCTACAATGGCCTTATTGCATCTGCAGTCAGGAGGAAAAGAGGAATGAACGATGGCCCTTTTCCGACTTTTTTTTTTCTTTGCATTCCATCTGTAAGCCCACTTTGACAGTATTACCCAAACAAAAGGTGATGGTCCCTGTCTCAGTTAAACTTCTCTGAAAAGACCCTCACACACATGCCCTGTCAGAGGTGTGTCCTCTAGATCATTGCAAATTCAGTCAAACTGACAATGGCATCCACGGCATGTTTCTGTAGTATGATTTTATTTTGAGAAACAATGATAATGACTGCAAACCGGAAGAGCACAGACTTGGAATCAGATAAATATGAACCTGAGTACAGGACTTTTACTCTTGTAACATTTTCACTTTTCTCTAGTATTAAGTGATATTTATTCTATTTCTGTAAGACAAAAAAATCTATATTAGAATTTTGCTAAATATAATATGGGATGATGTTTTAGTGATTGGGCACAGTTCTTGTGTAGTGAGTGTTTAATAAATAAAATTCATGGAGGAAGTAATGTTTTAGTGTGTTTCTCATAAAAGCTGATTATATTAGAACCAAGAGTAGGGCTGAGAATCATAAGACACCCAAAGCAAGGAAGCAAAAGTAGTTCAGGAGATTAAGTAGAACAAAATATTAGAGATATTTAAGAGGTCATGAGAAATTCAAAGAAGCTGTGTCCAATCGTTATCATCTTTTTAATTTACAGGGTAAAACAGGAAAGTGTCGAGGCAGGTGACAGGGGGATAGAGGCAGTGGAGCTAAGTTCTCTGTTAAGGACTGTCACCCATGACTTGAGTGATCTTCCTAAGAAACCCTCTTTTTTTTCTTGCTTCTGACTTGGCAAATTATCACAGATTGTCCCTGGACATGGATGATATCTGTCACCAACTTATATTTCTTTCATGCGAACCTGTCTGCTCCTGGATGTGCATCAGACTCGGACTCTTCCTTCTAGTTCCAAAAGAACACGCCATTGTTATGTTCACCGTCTGTACTGTAAGAGTGATGGAAACCCATCTGGGAGCTCCGGACATACAGCAGATGGATGAATGTCTGCTCTTCATGAGGCCATGTGTTCAGACCCCTCGAATCCACAAAAATTCAGGTGCTGGCCTACTACACAGGAAGATCCCCAGAACTTCCTGAACAGCAAGCCTAGACGAATTTATGAGCTCCAGGTTCAATATGACACTAAGTCTCAACACAAACGTGGTCACACATGCAAACACACCAGACACACACACACACACACACACACACACACACACACACACCACTTAGGAAAATTCGTTACAAAACCTAACACAGGACATGGAGTAAAATTCCATAATGAGTTGATTTTTAGCATGTGAGTTTTTAAGTGTCTGAGGATAATACCATGATGCTCCAGCTTTAGATCTGAAGGTTTTACTACCCAGTCCCATCTTGTACATTTAACAGTATTCTCCACAAACTACTTAGCTTCAGGTTTGCAGAGGTACTGTGTGAACTTTCTCAACTTTTCCAGAAGAAGCTAACATAGAGGGTGCCTTGGTTTCCTTAAACCCATTGATAACAGGATTCTTCTTACTAGGACAACTATAGGGATTCTTTTCCTGAAGGACCCAATGGTAGTTGGCGCTGAGCCTGTCAGAGGAATTAACAGAAGACCACAGAGCAAAGAAAATATATATGATTTTAGATTTTTCTTGGGTGTTTCTCCTTTTCTTTAAATTGTAAGAACTAAGACCATAGGTTAGGCAATACACGATAAAGTCAATGATAAAAAAAATAATTTCAGCAAGAATGTAGTATAATAAAAATAAAACCAATTACGTAACCATAAGACTAGGTATAAATATGTCAATTTAAATAGGAACTGATATAACTAATGTGTAATTTCAAAGGCCTAATATAAATAAAACAAAATCGATATTGAGGAAATCAACATATATTATAAAATAATTAGATTTTATTGCTAACTCTGATAGCTACTATATATTTATGTGGAAATTTATTGTGCCATGTTTAATAAAATATCAGTGATTTCTTGAGTTTTACGAAGCACTTCATCATATTAATACTCTATTCCCTTCATATAACTTGAAATAATTATCAAATGCTTCTGAACTACATTTATTTGAATAAATCCATCAGATTCAAGGAAATGAAAGCCATGCCACTTCCTCTCTCACTTCTAAAATATTAATATTATTTAATGTGTTAATTCTTTGCAAAAAGCATCCTAGAGAAGAAAGGACACATGCATTGATATCTATATTCTTTTAAAAATTATTGTTATTATTACTATTATTATTGTTATTAACAATATATTCACTTTGTATCCCAGATTTAGTCCCCTCCCTCATCCCTTCCTGCTCCCATCTTTCCCCACTCTCATCCCCCCATGCTTCTCCCTTATTCCACTGATAGAGGAGGTCCTCCTCCCCTACTATCTGACCCTAGCTTATCAGGTCTCATCAAAACTGTCTGAATCCTCTTTCTCTGTGGCCTAGTACTCCCTAACTAGGGAGCCCACTTGGAGACTGAGCTGCCTATGCACTACATCTGAGCAGGGATTTTAGGTCTTCTCCATGCATGGCCCTTGTTTGATTAATCAATCTCTGCAGGCCCCTCTGAGCCCAGAAATTTTGGCTCTGTTGGTCTCCTTGTTGAGCTCCTGTCTCCTCCACATCTTTCTATCTCCCCCTTCTTCCATAAGATTCCATGTACTATGCCCAAAGTTTGGCTCTGAGTCTCAGCATCTGCTTCAATACCCTGCTTGGTGGAGTCTTTCAGAGGTCCTCTGTGGTAGGTTGCAGTCCTGTTCCCTGAATTCCTCCAGTTCTAATATCTCTCTAGTTCGACCTTCTGAATGAGGATTAAGCACCTTACCTAGTCCTCCTTGTTGTTTAGCTTCTATAGGACTATAGATTTTAGTATCTTTATCCTATATTATAAGGCTAATATCCACTTCTAAGTGAGTGACTTTCTGATTATGGGATATCTCACTCACTATGATCTTTTCTACTTCCATCCATTTTCCTGCAAATATCATGATTCCTTGTTTTTAATTGCTGAAGAGTATTCCATTGTGCAAATGTACCAAAATTTCTGCATCCATTTCTCAGTTGAGGGACATCTGGGTTGTGTCCATATTCTGGCTGTTATGAATAAAGTTGTTATAAAAATAGATGAATAAATGTACTTGTTGGATTGTTGAACATCTTTTGAATATATGCCCAGGAGTGGCATTACTGGGTCTTGAGATAGAGCTATTCCTAATTGTCTGAGAAAGCACCAGATTGATTTCCAAAGTGGTTGTACAAGTTTACATTCCCAACAGCAATGGAAATAATTCCACACAGCTGGACACCTGATTTTTGACAAAGAAGTCAAAACCATTCAGTGGAAAAAAGACAGCATCTTCAACAAATGGTGCTGTGCTAATGGGATGTCTACATGTAGAAATGTGCAAATAGATCCATAATTATCACCCTGCACAAAAGTAAAGTCCAAGTGGATCAAAGACCTCAGCATAAACAGACACACACTAAATCTCTTGGAAGTAAAAGCGGGAAGAACCTTGAACTTATTACCACAGGATAAAACTTCCTGAGCTAAACACCAAGAGCTCAAGTTCTAAGAGCTACAATCACTATTTGCAAATGATATGATAGTATACATGAGCAACCCCAAAAATTCAACCAGAGAACTCCTTCAGCTGATGAACACCTTCAGCAAAGTGGCAGGATACAAAATCAACTCAAAAAAATCAGAAGCCCTCCTGTATACCAAAGACAAAAAGGCTGAGAAAGAAATTAGGGAAACAACACCCTTCACAATAGCCACTAATAACATAAAGTACCTTGGTGTGACTCTAACCAAGCAAGTGAAAGACCTGTTTGAGAAAACTTCAAGTCTCTTAAGAAAGAAATCGAAGAAGATCTCAGAAGATGGAAAGATCTCCCGTGCTCATGGTTTGGTAAGATTAACATTGTGAAAATGGCCATACTGCCAAAAGCAATCTACAGATTCAATGCAATTCCCATCAAAATACCAACTCAATTCTTTACAGACCTTGAAAAAGAGATTCTCAGCTTCATATGGAGAAACAAAAAACCCAGAATCTCCAAAACGATCCTGTACAACAACAGATCATCTGGAGGTATTTCCATCCCTGATCTCAAGCTGTACTACAGGGCAACAGTAATAAAAACTGCATGGTATTGGCATAGAAACAGAAAGGAGGATCAATGGAACCGCATAGAAGACCCAGAAATAAACCCACACACCTATGAATACTCGATATTTGACAAAGAAGCCAAATCCATTCAATGGAAAAAAGACAGCATCTTCAACAAATGGTGCTAGACCAACTGGATGTCTACATGCAGAAAAATGAAAATAGATCCATATTTATCACCCTGCACAAAACTAAAGTCCAAGTGGATCAAAGACCTCAACATAAAACCAGATACTCTAAATCTGCTAGAAGAAAAAGTGGGGAACAGCCTAGAACTCATTGGCACAGGAGACAACTTCCTGAACAGAACACCAACAGCACAAACTCTAAAAGCAACAATCAATAAATGGGACCTCATGAAACTGAAAAGCTTCTGTAAAGCAAAGGACACCATCATCAAAACAAAACGACTGCCTATAGACTGGGAAAGAATCTTCACAAACCTTTAATCTGACAGAGGACTAATATCCAGTATATACAAAGAACTAAAGAAGCAGAAAAGCAGCAAACCAAGTAATCCAATTAAAAAATGGGGAACAGAGCTAAACAGAGAATTCTCGACAGAGGAATATCGAATGGCAGAGAAACACTTAAAGAAATGCTCATCCTCATTAGCCATCAGGGAAATGCAAATCAAAACAACCCTGAGATATCACCTTACACCCATCAGAATGGCCAAGATGAAAAACTCAAGTGACAACACATGCTGGAGAGGTTGTGGAGAAAGGGGAACCCTCCTCCACTGCTGGTGCGAATGTAAACTTGTACAACCACTCTGGAAAGCTATCTGGCGCTTTCTAAGACAATTAGGAATAGTGATTCCTCAAGACCCAGCTATACCACTGCTAGGTATATACCCAAAGCTTGCTCAAGTACACAAAAGGGATACTTGTTCAACCATGTTTATAGCAGCTTTATTTGTGCATGTTTCCTTCGAATATGCATACAGAGACAACCTAACATCGTGTGGGATGACAAGAAGTTGAAACTTTGATAGATAAAAATATAAGAGAACGGAGCCCTGCTGCTTGGATGTGGTGCCCAAAGAAAAGAGAAGCTGGGTCTCCTTTGCCTGTTTGTACTTCTTGAGTGAACATCAGCAGAGCTCTATCTAAGAGAAAAGAGCCCTCACCAGACATACAACGAATTAGTAAGCCCCTTAGATTTAGGAATTCTGCCTCCCAGAAACGGAAGTAAAAGATTATTTATAAGCCACTCATTTTGTGGCATTTTGTTGTAGAAGTCCAATGGATTAAAACAAATTGTGGTAATTGCTTAGCAAGTATCAGTTTTCATTTTTGGCTATCATTTTTGCTAAATTTAATTATTGATTCACTTCTCAGATGTCTTTATCACTGTGGTTAATTTGCTTTAAAGAAATCAAAAGGTCCCATACCTGATGCCACAGAGAAACTTATCCCCCATTGCTAGCAGTACAGCACATTTAATCCGATAACCGGCACATCTTTTTCAATTTTCTTATTACAGAATGTCTGTCAATGTGGAGACATTAGAAAATGATGGATTTGAGAGTTTACCACACAGGAACCTGGGTTATGGCTACACATTTATCATTCACAAGCTATTTGTGCTCAGGCTTCAGTGTTGAAATTAACTGCAGAGGGTCTGATATCAAATTACTTCTAATAATAGAAAATGTAAATTAAGGAAGGAAAGAAATTTAAAACATAGTACTTAGTCTTTGGGTGCAACTAAAAGTAAAATATTGGATAATCCAAGGATAATGTTTCAAAAGTTAGATCTATGTAGGGGGTTATATATATTCTGTTTATTTTAATCTACATGAGTACCAAAGTACATGCAAGGATGCCATCAAATTTCATCCATGGTCGCAAAGACTAGCTTTGTAGTTAGTTATATAAATGTTAGTGGATTACTAGTTAAGCATCTCAGTAAGTCAATAAATACAGATGCTACTTCTCTATTCAAAATATTCTAAAGGATAGAATTTTTGCCAAAATGAAGACTCTTGCCAAAATTTATTTATTTATTTATTTTTTACAATTCATTGGGAGAATTTTTGTGTGTGGAGAAAAAGATAGCCTATAACATAATGTTGCAAAAGTTTTAACTTGTCACATTTTAGCAATATGTTCTTCCTTTCTCTCAATATTCTTTTTAGAGATTACAGAAAGTGCACATGAATGTTATATTCTGAATATTCCTTACTTTAGTCTCTTCATTAGAGCTTATTTTCTTCTACTTGAATTTACAGTTCCTATCATTTTACTGGTGTGTGTGTGTATGTGTATATGTGGGAACGGATATGTATATATACATTTTTAAGGAAATAGAGAGATGCACTAGTAATTTAAACAGATTATGCATTTAGTAAATGAGTATCAGCCATTTCATTCCTTAAGAGACTGACCAATAATTCATGAGATACTATCTTCACAAGTGTCTTGGAAGAAAAAATAACTTTTTCCACAATCAAGAGTAAGGTATGTATTTGTGACATGATTACTCAAAGTCTTCTGTTTTTCAGTATCAGGCTTCATAGAGGAAAACAAGTAGTTAATGATTGTTTTGGACGTGACTATTTCTCATTGCTATTCAGATGGCATCATATTCAGTCCACATAGATGGGAGCATTATTGAAAGGAAAGGGGCTTTTTGCATGTGTGGAGAAATTAAGAAATTTCTTGCTGAGTAGTATTGCATTGTGTAAAAATACCACAATTTCTGTATTCATTCCTCCATTGAGGGACATCTGGGTTGTTTCCAGGATCTGGCTATTACAAATAAAGCTGATACAAACATGGTTGAGCAAATGTCCTTGTTGTGTACTTGAGCAAATTTTGGGTATATGTCTAAGAGTGGTATAGCTGGGTCTTGAGGAAGCACTATTCCTAATTGTCTGAGAAAGCACCAGATTGACTTCCAAAGTGGTTGTACCAGTTTACAACAAGGAACAAATATATCTGGGCACAGGGGTCTTTTCTGAGACTGACATTCAACCAAGGACCATGTATGGATATAACCTAGAACCTTTGCTCAGATGTAGCCCGTGGTAGCTCAGTAACCAACTGAGGAAGGGGAACAGGTACTATTTCTGACAGGAACTCAATGGCAGGCTCTTTGACCTCCCCACCCCCAAGGGAGGAGCAGTCCTGTTAGGCCACAGAGGAGGACTTTGCAGCCAGTCCTGAAGATACCTGATAAAACAGGATCAGATGAAAGGGGAGGAGGCCCTCCCCAATTAGTGGACTTGGATAGGGGTACGGTGGAGATGAGGGAGGGAGGGGGGTTTTGGAGGGAATCAGGGAGCAGATACAGCTAGGATACAGAATTAATAAAATGTAACTAATAATAAAAAAATAAAAAAAGAAATTTCTTGCATCAGTTATTTTTCTCATCACTATGACTATATAGTGAGGGGAAAAACTAGCATCTTATGGGATGAAGTGTTTATTTGGGCTCACAGTTCAAAGTATAGCCCATCATGGAAGGGAAGTCATGCAGTCCAACTCTATAAGAATAAGTGTAAGGCAGGAGGTCACACTGTACCTATAGTCAAGGAGTACTGAGTGAAGAATTCTGATGCATGGCTGACTTTCTTTTCTAGCATGTTTTCTTCAGTTAAAGACATTACCTCATGAAAGGTTACACTGAAAATAATGCATTGTCTTTCCTCCTCAGTTAAAACTTGATGGAAACATTATTACAAACATACCAGGAAGTATGTTTCCTAGGTGTTTATAAACATAGTCAAGTTAAAAATGAAGATTGACCATCACATACCAAACAAATTGCCAGTTTAATGCTGAATCTTGTTATGAAAGAAATGAAGTGATTACTCTTCCTAGAAGATAGAAAAGACATGCCTTTCCCCATCTTCCATAGAAGAATAAGAATTCTGAACCTTCTTTTGACATATAACTCTTATCTGTTTTTTGTTTGTTTGTTTGTTTGTTTTTATTCTCAGAAATGAAGCCAAGCCTCCCTTGCAGGTCCTGTATTTATAACAAGGCCTTATAGACAACTTTTCTGTCTTATTTCTGCTGCTCAGAACAAACAAGTGTTACCGAAACTGACTTTCTGTTATATCAAGGCCCTCTCTCTCTCTCGCTCCCTCTCCTCTCTTTCTATTTATCTTTCACTTTAAGCTGTCTTGGTTTATGTTCTCATAGCACCTCTAAAGATCCTCTACCTTAAGGTCCAATCATATTGTCTCTGATAAGATGTACCACCACTATTTCTAATGCTCTCCTACCTAAAGGATTACTTAGTTGTTAAGTGTACTTTCTACTAATTAATGAATGGTAACTGGTCTTTTCCATGAAACCATTGAACATATTTTTATGGTGTAATAAAAGGATGGAAAGCAAGATTCAACAAATAAAAACATCTTTGACTATATTAATACCTTACAAAGAAGAACTTAGAAAAATAAAACTGCTAGATACGTAGTAGCATTGTTCAATGATAAATAGATCAATCCATCAGGAAGCCCGACTAGTCGTAATCATTTACTTACCAAAAGAATATGACCCAAACAGCAAAGAGAAGCAAAAACGAATAGAACCAAAAAAGTATTGGAAACTCCACAACCATAGTTCAGAGTTTCATTAGTCCTAAAATGAGCAAGCAGAAAGTTGTAAAATTATCAGTTAATTCAATTATGCTTGTCTGACATATATAGATCATTTGCACAAAATAACAGATAACAGAAATTGCAGTGTATTATTTTTCCAAATAACGTACATCAAATGGGTCTGAGTCAAAGAGAAAATCTCAAGGGAAGTTAGTAAAGACATGTTATGCATAGCAACCAGTGGTGGACGCACACTGCCATGAATCTTGTATTTGAGAAGCCAAGACAAGGGGATCAAAAATTCAAGGCTAGGCTGAGCTACCTAACAAATTACAGACCAGTGTATACTATAGGATAAAAATTTGTCTATAAACATAGTTGAGCAAATGTCCTTGTTCTATGCTTTGGCATCATTGGATATATGCTCAGAAGTGGTAAAGCTGGATCTTGAGGTAATACTATTCCTAATTTTCTGAGAAAGTGCCAGATTGATTTCCAAATTGGTTGTAGAAGGATACATTCCCAACAGCAAGGAAGGAGAGTTCTCCTTTCTCTACAGCCTTTCTAGTATGCATCATAACTTGAATTTTTGAATAGCCGTTCTGTTAGACGTGAGGTGAAATCTCAGGCTTGTTTTGATTTCTATTTCTCAGATGATTAAGGACATTGAACATTTCTTTAAGTGGTTCTCTGCTATTTGATATTCCTCTACAGAGAATTCTCTGTTTAACTCTGTACCCCATTTTTTAATTAGATTAATTGATTTGTTGTTTTTTAACTTCTTGTGTTCTTTATATATTCTGAATATTAGCTCTCTCTTCAGATAGAGGGATGGTGAAGATAATTTCCCAGTCTGTAGGCTGTAGTTTTGTTCTGATGACAGTGTCTTTTGTTTTACAGAAGCTTTTCAGTTTCATGAGGTCCCATTTATTGATTGTCGATCTTAGAGCCTATGCTGTGGTGTTCAGTTCAGGAAGTTGTCTCCTGTGCCAATTAGTTCTAAGGTCTTCCCCACTTCTTCTTCTAACTGATTTAGTTTATCTGGTTTTATTTTGAGGTATTTTTTAATTAAATTTCATTTTTATATCAATTACAGTTTATTCACTTTGTACCCCAGCTGTAGCCTCCTCCCTCATTCCCTCCCAAACCTATACACTCTCCCTCATCTCCTCCCATGCCTGTCTCCAAATCCACTGATAGGGGAGGTCCTCCTCCCCTTCCATCTGACCCTAGCTTTTCAGGTCTCATCACGACTGGCTGCAATGTCCTCCTCTATATCCTAACTAGGCTGCTCCTCCCATGAGGGTGGGGAGGACAAAGAGCCAGCCACTGAGTTTATGTCAGAGACAGTCTGTCTTCCCCTTACTAGGGAACCAAATTGGACACTGAGCTGCCATTGGCTACCTCTGAGCAAGGGTTCTAGGTTATATCCATGCATGGTCCTAAGTTGGAGTATCAGTCTCAGAAAAAAAACCCTATGCCCCAAATTTTTGCTTCTTTTGCTCTCCTTGGGAGCTCCTGTCCTCTCCAGGTCTTACTATCTCTCCTTTCTTTCATAAGATTCCCTGCACTCTGACCAAAATTTGGCCATGAGTCTCAGCATCTGCTTTGATACACTTCTGAGTAGAGTCTGTCAGAGGCCCTCTATGGTAGGCTCCTGTTCTGTTTCCTTTTTTCTCCTTCTTCCAATGTCCATCCCATTTGTCTTTCTGAGTGAGGCCTGATAATCTTACCCAGGGTCCTCCTTCTTGCTTAGCTTCTTTAGGTGTATATATTTTAGTATGTTTGTCCTATATTATATGTCTAGTATCTACTTCTAAGGTCTTTGATCTACTTGGACTTTAGTTTTGTGCAGAGAAATGAATAGTGATCTATTTGCATTTTTCTACATGTAGACATCCAGTTAGAACAGCACATTTGTTTAAGATGCTATCTTTTTTTCCCATTATATGGTTTTGGCTTCTTTGTAGATATGTGGGTTTATTTCTAGGTCTTCTATTCGATTCCATTGACCCACCATTCTGTTTCTATGCTAGTACCATGCAGTTGTTGTTACTATTGTTCTGTAGTACAGCTTGAGATCAGGGAAGGAGATAACTGTAGACGATCTGTTCTTGTATAGGATTTTGACAATTCTGAGTTTTTGTTTTTCCATATGAAGTTGAGAATTTTTCTTTCAAGGTCTGTTAGAATTGTGTTGGTATTTTGATGGAAATTGCATTGAATCTGTAGATTGCTTTTACCAAGGACCATGCATGGAGATAATCTAGGACCTTTGCACAGTTGTAGCCTATAGTAACTCAGTATCCAAGTGGGTTCTCTAGTAAGAGGAGCAGGGACTGTCTCTGACATGAACTCAGTGGCTGGCTCTTTGATCAGCATCCCCTGCAGGGTGTAGTCTTTCCCAGCCCCAGAAAAAGATGGTGCAGCCAGCCAAGATGAGATCTGATAGGCTAGGGTCAGATAGATGTGGAGGAAGTCCCTCTATCATTGGACTAGGGAAGGAGCATAGGGAGAGAAGAGGGAGGGTGGATTTTACTGAGAGGAGATGGAGGGGGCTACAGCATGGATACAAATGGAATAAATTGTAATAAATAAATCAATTAATTAATAAAAACTGTCTGAAGTGAATAAATAAATATATAAACAAACAAGCAAACAGCATTAAACTGAATGGATATGAAAATAAAATATAATGAAATATGTGCATCACAAGGCACTGATGAGAGAAAAAATTAAACATTGAAAAATTGAGGGCATAAGCCAGTTAAATTAATATCACTCATATTAATAATCAACAAAAATTATACAAATGAAAAAGAGAAGAAAACCATAATGAAGACTAAAATAAGTATTTTGAGGAATATCATTAGGAAACAATCATTGTAATAAAGAGAAGTATTTGGAAAAACTGCCAAAACTCACAAACTCTTCAAAGCCTGATAACAAACAAACAAGCAAACAATATTGTCACAAATTGCTTCAATCTTACAAATACAAAAAAAAATATATTCCTAATTCTGTAGAGCACAGAAGGAATACAGACCATTCTCAGACATCCATATGTATTAATTTGACAACTTAGATGAAATGGACCAAGTCCTAAAAAAACACAAGTTACCATAACTCCCTCAATATGAAATATATGATTTGAATAATGTTACACCTATTAAGGACATTTGATACAAAATTAAATCTCTTAAAATAGAAGTCTCCATGCCCAGATGGTTTTACTAGAAAATTCTAACAAGTGTTAAAGACAAATTATCACCAACTTTACACATGATCTTCCAGGAAGTAGAAAGAAACAATTCCTCATTTATTTTATAAAACTAGGTGCCATTCTGAGTGCAGATCTAGACAAAAATGAAACCAGATTAGAAATGTGATTAATTCTTCTGTGTTTCATAGAAGGAAAGATTGGTTTTGCTTGTTTGTTTGCTTGCTTGTTTTCAAGGCACTGTGTCATGTTTTCCAGGCTAGGTTCATACTTACTGGACAGTGGACAATGTCATTGAATTTCTGGTTCTCTTGAGTACACTTCTTGTGTGCTGGGATTAGACATCCTGAATGTATTGGGGCTGAGGTTCAATATACAGCTTTGTATACGTTAAGTAAGCACTCTATTACTGAGATACTTATATCACCAGCTGGAAAGAAAACTATTGAAATATAACCAAATATATGGCAGAAATATGTAAAACTGTACACAATAGTTAAGTGAGATCTATTCCCAGGTTGTAAATCAGGCTCACTGTACCACAGGCTAAAAATGAAAAATGTATGATGAGATTAATCAATGTAGAGATAGCATTTGATAAAGTTCAACACTGATTACAGTTAAAAATGGAGAAAAACAAACAAATGGTGCCTTTTTCAACTTGATAAAGAGAATATACAAAAAACCTTAATTAATATGTCCAGTGATTTTAAAGTAAATTACAGGGCTTCTTGTTGCTGTTATGCAACAAAGAGCTAGAATTTCTAGCCAATGTAAGTAAGAGAAAATAGAAATTAAGCTTCTACTGAGTGGATATGAAGAAATTTGAATGTATTAGCAGATTGCATGGTTGGTAAAAATAATAAAAAAAAAAAACTTTCTTGTAAATGACTAAAAATCTCCAGAGGTAATTATGCTTATGAACCAATGAGATGTATATACCCAAAATAGAAATAAATTTAATTTCTCATCACTGAAAAAGTGAAAATCTCTTATGCAAATTAGGCAAAACATGTGCGAGATTTGTTTACTCAAATTTATAAAATGCTAATGAAATTTAAAGACCGAAATAAATCTGTAAGCATATCGTATTATTGGCTTCAATACACTGTAAAGATGTTCCTTCCAAATTCATAGGCAAGTTATGAGTAACTTCTGCAATAGTTCCAACTACATATCTTATTATTATTATTGCGACTGTCTGACGTGTAAGCCTGGCTGGTAGCAAACCTGGCATGTAAACCATGAGGGAATCACAATTATAGCTGTTCCCCTGCATCTGTCTCCCGTTGCTTGAATTATAGCCATGCACTACCAGGTCTCGCTGAAGCAATAGTTTTATAGACATAGCTAATATTACTCAAAAAATTCATATCGTAGAGGAGTAGAACACCTAAAACAACCAAATATAAGGATGGATGGAAGAATGTGTTTTTCTGATTCACCATTTATTATCCAGCTACTGTAATCAAGACTGTTTGGTATTTGTGGAAAGAAAGGCACAGAGGTCATTAGAATAGAACACAGAACCAAGAACCTAGTCAACACAAATGATGCCCAACAGATATTTGACAGAGACACAAAACAATACAGAGGAGGAGAGCCAGCATTTCAACAGGTCATGGTGGAACAATTGACCAGCCATGAAAAAAGTGATGTACCTTGCTCACAATCTCAAACTTTATGCCAAAAATACTGAAAATAATTTGATAAAAATATATTAAGTATGAAATGCATCTTGGAAAGCAGGCAATATTCTTAGTGTTTAAGGGTCAGATAAAGATTTTAGTGCACGTCTTTTAAAGGTCTTGAATTCAAAATTAAAAACAAAAGATAGCTTTACTGAGACAAAGCCTTGCTAACTAGTGCATTCTGGCCTTGACACAGAAGTTTTCCACCACAGTCACTTAAGTGAATTCTGAGATGCCAAACACAGACCACAATGTCCAGCTGGAAATAACTGTGTATACCTAACAGGAAGAAATGAAATAACCTAACTAAGAATGGACAAAATGTATGAGGAGGCATCTAGCAAAAATACTCTAAGAAGTTCACAAACTTTTTAAGGAAATATTCGTTATTATGTGTCAGGAACTGCAAGTTCAAACAATGATATTTCACCACACAACTCTAGTAGCATGCTATTGTTCACCCAAATGTTTCAAAGACTGCTGGATAGCAGGAATCCTTTTATTGCTGGAGGGAAAGGAAAACAGTTACCACCACTTTTACAAAACTAAATATACCTTACACAAAATAGTGATAAATCTCTCTGGTGTTCATTCAAATAGTGAAAACATATCCATACAAAAATCTTCAAATGGACATTTAATGCTCCATTATTCATCATAGCTAGAAAATATAAATACCTCAATTGTGACTCAGGAGATCAGTGCCAAACAAACCACAATACATTCATTCAACAGATTATATTACTTAGTAAGAAAATGAAAGTATCTTTAAACCAAAAAGAGACACAGAATCTTCTTGATTTTATACTGCAAATGAGAGAAACCAGTCCAAGAAGCCTGTATAATGTCTCATTTCAAATAGATGACATTCTGGGGAAGGTAAAAATATAGAGATGTTGAGAGGAGACCAGTGATTAACAAGAGTTTGGTTGAGAGGAAAGATGGACAAAGGTTTTTATGTTATTATTTTTCTTATTAATTATATTTCTTATTAGTATTTTCCTCATTATTGTCATTGTTTGACAATTTTATATATTTTTGTAGTGAATTAAGGGATGACTAAGCCACTCTGCCTAGTGATATAATAGTGGATACATATTGTCTATTTTTGAGTATCAGCATCATGCATTATAGTACTGAATCAATCTTCATGCAAGCTATGGGCAAAAGTAAATAGTAATGAAACAATGTTTTTCTTCAAGTATAAAAATTGTACCACACCAATGAAAAATGTTAAAATGTATAATGTGACAAGGATACTATAAGGGCTCTGTACCACCCCACTTGTCCACATTTATGTGTGTGTGAAGTGCTCTGATAATTTCATATTCATTTAAACAGAATAAAAATCATACTAGCTAGCATTGCAATCCATTGAACTGGCAAGAAAAGAGTGGTAGAGTTGTAGGGTAACTCTTCCATGTGACCGGAACCAGGCAGACCTAAACAAGAATCAATATTTTGCAAGAGAGGAGGGGACAGAGTTGGATTTCAGAGTAAGGGTATTGAATAGTTGTCAGGAGCTCTCTGTTAGGTTGCTAATTTGTAGCAAAAGATTAAACAAAAGGAATACTCTCATTTCGGATATTAACTAAAACCTAATTAACTTCTCTGACTTGCACATAAACAATGACATACACACAAGCAGCTGATTTAAGAACACAGAAAAAATACTATATCTGCTGTTTGTTCAATTCATAAATAGAAGACTTTGTTGCCAACAGAAAATTTAGACTTGCTTCAGGTCCACATGAGGTATCCTAATTCATTTATGGTTTGGGATTTATAAGAAAAAAATGCAAGGTTGCAAGTAGAATTTATGTCTTCTATTGTTTTTTGAAATGTTTCACAACTAAAGAACTTTTTTATTACCTTTTCATAAACCCATGTTTTATCTTTGTCTAGCAAATGAACTGCATTTTAAATCAATGTCTATTTTTCTCCATTCTTATTTTTCAAAGTCATGTACATACATCATTCAGAACATTTAATTACCCTGAGATAGATAGCCAAGGTTCCCATACTAAATTGATATCATTTCTTCCTTGCAAATATGAAAGATGTTATTTTATTTAACTTGTGTAACTTTATTAAGATTCTCCTCTAGGCTTTTAAAAATACTGTCAGTTTGTCCTGGGAATTACATTAACTTTATTGGAGTTTTATGATGATTAATGAATTGTAGCAAAAATTGTGAAAAGTTTAACACAGTCAATGAAAACAATGGGAATTTTAAATGTTGAGCCTTTTGTGAAGATCAATGCCACCACCAGAAACCCTTTCTCCTGTCCTAACTGACATCATTTAATAGATCTTGCTAGCTGTATCCCTACCACAACTGTACATGGCACATGCTCCCTATAGTTCTGCACACTGTTCTGTGTTTAAAAAGCCAGGACCCTCTTTTATAGACTTAGCAACGTCTAGTTTTTTAACGCCGAATGAAATACGACTTCTATCTAGTGATGTTTCTCATATGTTTCCATCTATTAAATCAACATGTGTGAGGTGGAGTAGAAAGGCAGAGAGGGGGAGAGAAATACACCCTTTCCTCTATCCCTTATTTTGCTGGTTCAAACACAAAAATTTAAGCATATCTAACAAAACTCGCTGTAAAGGTGGAGCACATAGAAACAACATTCCTTTTTTTAAAAAATAAGTTATTTCAAATAATATTCTTAACACATGTGTAACAAATGTACAGCAGGTTTTCATGTGGACTCCCTAAAAGTGGAAGTAGAGGTTGCTGCCTGCCTTTCGGTTCTCTTTCCCCTAGCTGGGCTGCCTCGTCTGCCTTCAGTGAGAGCGGATGCCCTTAGTCCTGCTGAGACTTGAGGTTCCAGGATGGGTTGCTGCCCCCTAACAACTCCTTATAAGAGCTTTCCATTCATTTTTGATGGTAGCACATAAATGAATAATTTCAGAAAAGTTAGTAGGGAGTAGGATTGTTTTGAATTTTATGTGTATTCATATATGTATGTGTACCAGATGTGTGCCTGGTACCTGTGTTCAAAAGAGATAGGATCCTCTGGGACTGAAGGTACCTATGGTTGTAAGCCACCGTGTGGGTGGCTAAGACTTAAACCTAGGTCCTCTGCAAGAACATCCCTAGCTCTTAAGCGCTGAGCCATCTCCTCAGACCCTTGTGTTAGTTTTATGTCAACTTGACTCGAACCAGTCATTTGAGGAGGGGGGGGAGTTCTCAAATGAGAAAAAGTCCCCATGAAATTAACTTGCAAATGCATCTGTATTGAATTTCCTCGATCAATGATTGATGTGGGAGAGCCCAGCTCCTTTGGGGCAGTGCCACTGCTGGGCTGACGGTCCTGGATGGTTTAATAAAGCAGGCGGAGCATGCCATGGAGAGCTACCCAGCATGCAGCATTCCTCCATGGTCTCTACTTCCTGCTCTGGCCTGCTTGAGTTCCCCAAGTGTTAGATGGAAGTATAAGTAAAATACACCCCTTCCTTTCTAAGTTGTTTTTTTTTGTTTGTTTGTTTGTTTTTGTTTTTGTTTTTTTTTTGGCCCTGGTGCTTTGAAGTAACACACACACACACACACACACACACACACACACACGCACACACACACACACACACACACTCCTAACTGAGCTGGAAGTCAGATCTCCGGAGAAAACAGTGAAAAAGCCCACAGCAGAGCTCCCTACTCCCCCTCCCTGCAGTAAAGGAAGCCATACGGCACGTGCTGGCGTACACTGTCTGTAACTGTCCCTCCAAAGGTGAAGCGGTTGGCTATGAGGGTTGAATGACGGACTTAAAATTCTTCTGTTTTTCCTATTAATGAAATTCATACTTTTTTCGGGAATTTTTCAGGAAGTTGCAGGTTTTTATCTAGGACAGGAGGGAGGTCTTATATGAATAGGCTGTAAGTATGTCTCATAGCTATTATTATTTTTATTTTTTTATTTTTATTTATTTTTTTTTTTACAATTTATTCATTTCCCATGGCTATTTCAACATCCTCATTTGAAATGTCTGTAAAAAAGAGTATTGTTTCCACATAGGTGATTTTCACAGCTAATTTTGTTAATTGTGCTGTAATTCTATAGATTCAGCTGGCTGATAATCCAGAGAAAGGGTTTCTCTCCCTTCTTTTGTCCCCTTAACATTGCCTCACTCTCAGTTTGGATAACAATTTATTGTTGTTGCATGCTCATCTTCACCTTCTCACCAAAGAGGTTTTTGTTGGTTGCCAGCTCCTCTAATTTTGATGTTAAAAGTCCAGCTTGGGGAGTTGGCCTGAGGTCTAGCAGTGCTTTGGATTACTAAATGCAGCTCTTTTGTCTCCAGACCTATACAGTGTGATTTCCTCCTGTGCTTTTTTCCTCATGGCTTTTTAAATTAAAAGTTCTAGTCCCCAGAGCTGTATCTCTTGCCTGAAGCTGTCATCCTGAATGTGATAACAGCACTGTATTTACCATGACAAAGGAGAAAACAGTGTGAGATTGAAAGACTTGTTTGACCTATTAGTGATAGCGTCTTTTCATTATGAAATAATAAGCTGTTTAACTGATAGATTGTGCCAGATATTTTCTTTTATATACCCATCTCTACCACCCAGCATTCTTCTCATTTTGCTATGGTTTTACAAATAAAGAGCTATTTTAATCAACACAAAGACTGACACTTGATCAAAATGAAAATTTCATACCATCCCCAAAATATCTGTAAACAGTTAATCCTGTGGTTTAAGAGAAAGCGACGACACACAATTTAAAAAATAAATTATAAAATGTATTACTTTCATATTTGAATTCTTTTTTATAATGAATCTTATAAAGAAATACTAATGCATTTAATTAAAGGACATATGTTATAAACTGAGACAAACTATATAAACTGGGACAAACTATAGAAATGAACTATAATTGTAAGCTCTTAGGAATTATAACACTAAATGAATACCTATTTATAGCAAATAAATTCTACCAATTACTTTTCTTTTAGTAATTGGATGCAGGCGTGTGCTGAGTATATTTAGCAGTATTTTAATTGCAAACAGAGTGCCAGAGACATTTTTACATGTGGCCATTTGATATCTTCTTGTTTCTTTTGTTTAATTTCACATGCTGTATCTTTGAGAATGCATTGCCAAATGGTTAGCTTAGAGGCTGGGGATACACTCTACAGAACACTGTAGTGATGCTTCTAAGAACAAATATTGCGACTGAGATAATAGAAACAAAGGAAGAGACTGCGAACAGGAAGGAACACCATGAGTGAACTTCACAGATAACCTAAGGTTATTTTGTTTCCCTGAATGGAACAGGTATACTTGGAAAGGATCACCTGAAAATGTGTCTCAGAATGCCTCATTCAGTGTGTGTGTCTGAAATCTAATCAAGATTAAAATTAGATGAACTAACTTTAAAAAGTTAGAAAAACAGTTTTGAAGATAAACATGACAAACTGTTCCCTTTATCAAGGAGACACAAAAGTTTATTAGTAACTATTATGCAGAAACAAAGACAAATATCTAGAGTAACCAAGCTAGCCTGCCTGACAACCTACAGTGGTAGAACGTTCAGCGATAAATTAGCATTACTGTATCTATCAAGCTCTGTATGCGGCTCAGCTCTAATTAATGTACGTTCAGTTATTTCTTCTCCTGTATGTATTTTATTAGCTAACAACTAGACATAACCAAAATATGAATAGCAGAAATTGTTTCTGATCAAAGGTGCATGTATTTTTGTATAAGTGTGTATTCGTGTATAGTAGAGTGGGGGGGAGGGTATAAGTGTGCATAACGCATAGGGTGTTCTATGCCAGAAGAGTAAGAAAAGAAAGAATGGACATTATTTGGTAATTCTGATTTAGTAGTAAAATAAGACAGAAGCTCAATCCACTTTTACTATAAAAGCAGGTATTACTCCAGCATAGAAATCACAAGACTTCTTTTTTATTTTTTGTAGTATTTAGCTAGAATTTTTATTAATATCCATTAACTACACAAGTAGGGTTTCATTATGATGCTTTCATGTAGGGAGATGCTATACTTTGATCACGTCAGTCACTTCCTCCACTACATTCTTCTCCTTCTTCTTCTTCCTCCTCTTCTTCATCCTCCTCCTCCCTTTCTCTCTGTCTCCCTTCCTCCCCCACTCCCTATTTTGATCTAAACATAAAATGTGCGTGTTGTGCATGACTGTGCTGCTAGTTTTTATGACACAACCTAAAGTAATCTTAGAGAAAACAACCTCAACTGAGAAATTTTTCTATAAGATGTAGGCTGTAGGTGAGTCAGCAGTGTATTTTGTTTATTTGTGCTTAATCTGGAAGGGCTCAGTTCATTGTGGGCAGTTCCATGCCTGAGCTGGTAGTCCTAGGTTCTATAAGAGAGCAGGCTGAAGAAGCCATGATAAGCACCCAGTAGCTAGCACTCTTTCCTGGCTGCTGAACCAGGTTTCTGAATTGCTCGAGCTCCTATCCTGACTCCTTTGATGAACTATGATGTGGAAGTAAAAGACAAATGAACCCTTTACTACCCAAATAGCTTTGTTTTATCACAGCAATATTAACCCTGACAGAGACAGTGGCATATGACAGGAGGATATGCTGAAGAGGCAGAGGCAAGAGGCTCACATGTTCAATGCCAGCCTGGGGTACATCTTAAAAAGAAAGAGAAAGAAAGAAAGAAAGAAAGAAAGAAAGAAAGAAAGAAAGAAAGAAAGAAAGAAAGAAAGAAAGAAAGAAAGAAAGAAAGAAAGAAACTTAAATTACACAAGGTCAGTGTATTCATTAAAACTCTTTCGTACATATATGTTATTATATTTTGTATTTATTATCCTAGTCCACTGCCCTCTTCAGCCTTCTTACTTGACCCTGTCCCTGATTTGTCCCTTCTTATCCCCCAAGTAATCCTTTCTTTTGTTTTCATGCTACATGATCCCATCCTGATACCTGAAAGGATGATCCTGTTGTAGGTAGTAAGCAAAATGAAACCAAGAGATATAGTACCAAGATTGGTATTATAAACTTGGGCTTTGAAAAAACAGAACTTTCCAGTATGAATTGTATTCCACATTATTAGTATCAACTTGGGAAATCCACTTAACCTACTTTGGATAACGTATTTATTAGATAAATGAGTATAATACTCATAGTAATAAAATCTCCTGAAAAATAAGACTGTGAAATGTATATTATAGGAAATCTATGGCTTAGGTGGGTTTGTTACCAGAATGTGTAACCTAAGCATATACTCTCTGTGCTCTGGCTCTGTGCTACTTTACATACATGTTCACACTATGCAATCTGGTAGCAACAGTTCAGGATATCAGTCAGCAAGTCGAACCCTTGAAATTAGCAATCATGGATTTTAATCACCTGTTTGCCACTGTGAAGTTTGTATGTTTTCACCATCACTTCTTTGTTCTTGCATACATGGTCAGCACTTCCTACTAAGAAGCTGAAATCTGTACGCACAGTCTGTTATTTTTTTATTTTTTAAAATATTTATTTATTTGTTTTTTATTACAGTTTATTCAATTCATATCCCGCCTGTGGCCCCTTCCCTCATCTCCTCCTATTCTGACCCTCCCTCCCTCTTCTCCCGTACACCCCTCCCCTAATACACTGATAGGGGAGGTCCTCCTTCCCTTCTATCACATTACTTTATCAGGTCTGATCAGAACTGGCTCCATTGTCTTCCTCTGTGGCCTGGCAGGCTGCATCCCACTCCCCAGGGGGAGTGATCAAAGAGGTGGACACTGAGATCATGTCATAGACAGCTCCTTCTTCCCATACTAGGGAACCCACCTGGAGACTGAGCTACCTATGAGCTACATTTGAACAGGGGTCTCAGTCCTCTCCATGCATGGCCCTTGGTTGGGGTATCAATCTCCACAGGACCCCTAGATCCAGATTTTTTGGCGCCGTTGCTCTCCTTTTGTAGTTTCTCTCCAGGTCTTAGTGTCTCCACCTTCTTTCATAAGATTCCCTGCACTCTGTCCAAAGTTTGCCAGTGAAGCCTCAGCATCTGCTTTGATACCCTGCTGGGTAGAGTCTTTCAGAGGCCCTCTGTGGTAGACTCCTGTCCTGTTCCCTGTTTTCTCCTGCTTCCAATGTGTATCCCGTTTGCCCTTCTGAATGAGGATTGAGCATCTTACCTAGGGTCCTCTTTGTTGTTTAGCTTCTTTAGGACTATAGATTTTAATATGTTTATCTTATATTATATGTCTAATATCCACTTATAAATGAGTATATACCATGTCTTTCTGCTTCTGGTTTACCTCATTCTGGATGATCTTATCTTGTTCCATTCATTTGCCTGTAAGTTTCATGATTTCCTGGTTTTTAAATGGCAGAGAAACACTTAAAGAAATGGTCAACATCCTTAGTCATCAGGGAAATGCAAATCAAAGTTTCCCTGATATTTTATGTTACACCATCAGAATGGCTAAGATCATAAACTCTAGTGACAACACTATCTGGAGAGGATGTGGAGAAAGGGGAACTCTCCTCCATTGCTGGTGGGAATGTAAACTTGTATAACCACTTTGGAAATCATCTGGTGCTTCCTCAGACAACTAGGAATAGTGCTATCTCAGAATCTAGCTATACCTGGGAATATATATATATATATATATATATATATATATATATATATGTATATATATATGGCATAGGTCTTAAATATGCTCAACTATACAAAAACATTTGCTCAACCATGTTCGTAAACACTTTATTCGTAATAGTTAGAATCTGGAAACAACCTAGGTGTCCCTCAACTTAAGAATGGATACAGAAATTGTGGTATATTCATACAGTGGAATATTACTATACCTACAGTCTTATCTTTGCTCTAATTCATGCACAATTGAGGTTATTCTAAACTGCAATTTGTGTGTATGTGTGTGTGTGTATGTGTGTCTGTAGGTTGAGACTGAGCATCTGAGTTTTTAATGATGGGATGCCATTCTCATTCGTAAGATATTTGGTCAGATCTTCAGCTGATTAAAACTGCATAACATATACAAAAATGATTAGAATAAAGTATGTGTGTTATAATACTACTACTATATTTAAAGTCAATTTTGATATTTACAGATTTTAAGGAAACATCTCATTAGTTCCTTATATCTGCTGAATGTAGAGCATGAAGTTGCAGGTACAAGTTGTGAGTTCAGATTTGAGCAATAATAGTGAGAATGTGCTTGTTTTGCTAATTTTTCATTTTCCCCCACCTCAATCATTTGGAGGAGCATCAATCTCTCTCTATTATCTAAAGCTGAGTAGTGAAAATTGGTGTAATAGTTGTGTGTGTGTGTGTGTGTGTATGTGTGTTTAAAGAACTACATGTTCATCTTTGACTTCCGAATATGCAAAGATTTACCCAGAATGACTAGCTTTTCGAAGATAGTTACCCAAAGCTTGTTCCAAGCTAAGCTAAGGAAGTATGTTATGTAAATGTCGTTAGTCCATCATCAGTTCACTACTTGGGTTGTGTATTAGTCACTCCAAGGTATGGGTTGGCTTTTTTTCCCTTGTCCTCTTAAGTGTATATAGAAGGTATATAGATCTTTGTCTGATTTCTAATTATGCCATTTTATGCAACAACTACTCTTCCTCATTTCTTATTACATGCAATTTATTAAGATAAGTATTTGGTTCATTTAAAAATCATCATTTTTTTATTATTCTGTTTTACAATGAAGGTGCAATGGTAACACAAAGCCTAAACATCTCTGTCATATAAGATCATGAGTATTAATCATGACAGAGACAGTCCCTGTTCCCCTTAGTAAAGAACCCACTTGAATACTGAACTGTCATGGGACACATCACAGCAGGGGGCTAAGTTGTATCCATAAATGGTCCTTGGTTGGAGCATCAGTCTCAGACATACCCCTAGGCCAGATATATTGGTTCTGTTGCTCTCTTTGTGGAGCTTCTGTCCTAGGAGTACCTCCCCTATCTCTGGACTTGGAGAGTGCCATAGGAGGAGATGAGGGAGGGAAAGTGAGATTGTGAGAGGGTGAGGGAGGGGGCTACATCTGGGCTACAAAGTAAATAAAATGTAATTAATATAATAAAATAAAAATTTAATTAAAAAAGATTAATTATGAATACCTCTAGAAGTACTATTCAAAATTATTGGAAAAGATGAATGGAATAAAATAGGAACTCAGTCCAGCTGTATAAAATTTTTACTCAAGTAAACTTAGTTATTTTCCTAACTTCTCTGAGCTTTGTTCATATGGCAAGAGAAGACAGAACATTCATCGCATAAAACTTATATAGATTTCAATGTAAAAATATGTAAATTCCCGGTGCTGTGGCTACAACTGGAACTGAAATCATATCATAGCATTTGTCTCCTTTTGCAACAAATTATGTTTCTGTATTAAGTCTTACCATTGATTATTACTAATCCCTAAACTATCTACTTTAGACTCTTAAATCACATACAACCAGATTTTTCCCAAGAAAAGGGAAAGCCATTTAGTACTTTACTTAAGGCACTTTAACTCAGAATTAAGCAAGAATAATAGATGTATGCCAAAAGTCTGTTACATTTTCATTGCTGAGATTTGAAATGTAACATGCTTAAAAATTTCTCAAAGATGTCAAATAGCCAACATTTTCAGAGACAAATCTATTTTTTTTCTCCTCCATTCAATGAAAGTTATGGCCTGGTACTTTCTTGAGATCATAATTTAGATGTCAATCTTTACTACTCTAAAATAGTGGCCCTGGAGTTTTAGCTCTACTTAAGACCAGCTTCCAAATATAATAAAAAATAGGTATGAAATCAGAACCCTCTTAGTAATTCTACTGGCTCACAGCAGGACCACTTGAAAAGTCACTCAATATAAGAAAGAAAAAAAGTGTGCAAGGTTCAGAAGGCAGTGCAAGAGAATGAAGTTGAAATGCTTAGAAATATTGTTTCTTACCAGTCTATCCTTAACCCTTCCGTGTCAGTTCAATAAAAGCTTTATTTAAATCTCTAACTTGTATTAGCTGACACATTGACACAGAGTTTCGAGATATTTCTATGACAGGTTGACTGACTTCCTCTTTACTCGTGACCATGACAGAGAGCAGAGATCTGGCCCCACAAGTACAGCTAATTATATGCTTTCTGAGTTCTGTGACTCATAGTCCTAAAACGAGATTTTTTTTCATGCATTAAGTATAACTTTTTCTACATATTTCTTAAAGTTTTTCTTAAAACTAGAGTATGAAGTTTTTGTTTATTAGTTTCTTTTTGGGAAATAAACTCAATTCATGTAACACTCAGGAAAACTGACATCCCTTGCAAGACCAAATGATGGAGGGAGGAAGCCTTGAGGGAGGGAGCCCTGAAAAGAAAACTACATTATTTTAATTGAGGTATAATTAATTAGTCTTCCCCTCTCCTTAGCCTTTCTTTTGTTAACCAGTTTTTCTGGAGTGTGTTTTCCTGGCCAGATGATTGACAGACATACTTGTTTTAACTCTTTAAAAGAGAAGAAGATAATATTTACTCTTTAGGATAGATTAACTTGTCCTGTTTCAACCTAATGACAGAAATAAAACTAGTTCTTTTTAATATTTTCTTTTTTTTTCTTTTTTCTACTTGAACAGATTACTTTTCCTTAATGAGCCTCAACAAAGCCTACTTCTCCCCCTTTTAATATGGTGAATTAAACCCTAAGGAAGAATTATTTTTCCTAAGGTTATTACAGAAACAGAAGATGGGGTCCAGAGTTAACCAAGAGGGAGCAGTCTGCCCTCATTGGCCTCTAAGGATATTAATTCCTGCAATTCTAGGATTACAGACCTGTGCTACCTGTCCTTTCCAGTTTTTCAATAGTATATACAGAGCAAAATATTTATTTTCTAAAAAATATTCACCACTGGTTAATAATAAACATTACTACTGAAGGCATTTATGTTTCAAAGATATATTTGTTATCATTTATAAGAATTACTAAACAATGACATAGTAAGGTCATAGTTTCTGAATATACAGTCATAAAGTACATTATTTCATATTGTTCTTAAATATGAACACCACTCTACCTGTGCATTTTAGTTCTTATTGATTCAGCATGGCTATTAATGTTTTGGAGGGGCACAATTGCGTTCTTATCTGTTTGTTTCAGATACGCTTTTTTTTCTGTTTATTCATTTATAGGAAGGTAGCCTGATTTCTTGTGCAGCTACAACCAGGAGGGGCTTTGGAAGTTTTGGCCTCTTATGAGTTTTCAACAGCAATCAAGAAAGCCTTCCAGACATTCCTGAGCTAGTATGGCAGTAAAACCCTGGAGTGGTTTCTTCTTCAAAACTGATGAGCTTTTTGGGTGGATTATAGATCTACATCTCATGTTCATTTGTTCTTTCAGTACACAGAATCAGCCAAGGAAGTTGAAAACTGGAGATGTAGAGATGACAAAAACACTGTACTTATTTCAAAAAGTGTATAGACCCCCCCCCAAAAAAAAGGACAGTTATGTTTATAATATACACCAAGTGCTCTAGATGCTTTCTAGTGCTCTAGAGAGTTGGAAACAGGGCCCTTAACACTTAGGGAGATTATAATGAGTGTTGGCTTCCTTTTTGGTATGATATCAGATGAAAAGGTGTGACTAATTGGAAGGAAGAGAGAAGGGCTTATAGCTATAGAGATATAGAATGTCTAAATAGGAAACAGCATAGGACTTGTTGGTCTTTAGGAAAAGGGGAACTAATAGATGATTAGCAAAAGCCAAATCCCAGAGAATCTGAAGAAAATATCTCCTAGGGATACTCTGTGAGTTATAATACCATCAGGTGAGAGCTCTTTTTTTTTTTTTTTTTCAGATCTGCCTGTCTACATTTTGATCGGTGTTTTTGGTTGAATATATGTTTATCTGTCCACAATAATTACTAAAAACCTGAGCACCATAGAAGCAACATGTGTAAGGAAATAATTAAGACAGTCCATTCAAAGAGACTGAAAAAATATCCCACACAACCGCAGCAAAAAACATAATCTATCAGTGTTTTAGATAAGATGGTATATAAGTCAACATGCTTAAGTACCACTTGAAAATGGAATACTGGTTTGTTTTTTGTCTTTTGGAATAAACTTTCAGCAAGAGAATTAATGGATATTGACATTTTATGCACCTCCTGCGTTACCATTGTCAAACAAGGTTACCAGAAGTCGTACGTTTGTTGAAATTAAAGGAACTTGGCACGGTGAAGTGGCAGATTCAATGTCAAGTGTTTTCCATTTTGCTTTTATTAAGCAAACATCAGGTACTTCTTTTCATCTCACTACCTTATATTTGTGTCAAAACATGATGCTCCATACCCTTTGTACGAGCTATGTTCAGATAATAGGAAAATTGTAATGGACACTGTGATTACCTTTTAAGCCAAACTAGTGGTGAGATAAAATGGAGATAGGATCCTAAGATAGTGCACTTTAACTAATGGAGTCAAGATGTGATGTAGGCATATCTTCAGGAGAGAAAAATAAATAAAGACTTTTTAAGAATGAATTAATTCCATCAAGACTGAAGCTATCAAAGATGGAAATAAAATTTGACAGCTAAACAGTTTGAATCACTACCAGAAGACTTTTGAGAGTTTATTAAACATGTAATTTTATGTGTACTTTATTGTATTATATGAAATATTATCAATTAAAAATATGAAAGAATTTGAACCTCATAACATGTACTCTGAAAGTTTCATTTTAAGAAAACATTCATGTATAAGTGTTCCCAAATATTTTGTGTAAAACGTGAGGCAGAAATGTGTGACATGTTAATATAGTACTTCTGTAATATGATGGTACAAAGTTTTATTTTATAAGCTTAAAAAATAAATGATATGTACAAAAATAATAACAGAAAGTTATCATCTAAAAAGATAAAAGAAATTCAATGTAAATTTCTTCTTATATAACCTACAAATTTAAATATTCATAGACTTCAACTTACTACAAACTTGTCCTCAGAGGTTTCCAGAGTTTTTTTCACAGGCACTGTGCGGGTTCCTTAATCTAGTCATCTTTTTTTTTTAAATGTTTTACTTTTTATTATTTTTTGAGAGAAACCAAACATTTTATTTATATATACACATATATGTTTTTTTTTTTTTCTATTTAGTTACATTTTGTTAACTCTGTGTCCCAGCTGTATCCCGCTCTCCCTCTCCCTCATTCCCTCCCCAACCCCACACTCCCTCCCTGGTCTCTTCCCCGCCCCTTTCCACATCCACTGATAGGGGAGGACCTCCTCCCCTTTCATTTGACCCTGTTTTATCAGGTATTTTCAGGGCTGGCTGTAGAGTCCTCCTCTGTGGCCTAACAGGACTGCTCCTCCGCTGGGGGGGGGGGGCGGTCAAAGAGCCTGCCCTTGAGATCCTGTTAGAAATAGTCCTTGTTCTCCTTACTTTGGAAAACTACTTGGTTACTGAGCTACCACGGGCCACATCCCAGCAGAAGTTCTATGTTATATCCATAGATGGTCCTTGGTTGAGTGTCAGTCTCAGAAAAGACCCTGTGCCCGGATATATTTGGTCCTTGTAGAGTTCCTATTCTTTCCATATCATACTAACTCCCCTTCTTTAATATGATTCCCTGCACTCTGCCGAGGGTTTGGTTATGAGTCTTAGTGTCTGCTTTGAAACACTGCTAGTTACAGTCTTTCAGATGCCTTTTGCAGTAGACTCCTGTCATACATTCAATGCACATCCCATTTGTCTTTCTAAATGAGGATTGATCATCTTCGCCATTGTCCACTTTCTTGATTATCTTCTTTAGGTGTGTAGATTTCATTATGTTTATCATATCTTGTAGGTCTATATAAGCGAGTATATGCCATGTTTGTCTTTCTCCTTCTGGGATACTTCACTCAGAATGATTGCTTTGAAACACTGCTAGTTTTCCTTTTTTTTTCATATGATTGCCTGCACTCTGCCCAAAGTTTGGTTATGAGTCTCAGCATCTGCTTTGATAACCTGCTAGGTATAGTCTTTCAGAGGCCCTCTGTGTCCATGAGCTACATCTGTGCAGGGGTTCTAGGATATCTCCATGCATGATACTTGGTTGGAGTATGAGTCGCTGGAAAAAACCCTGTGTTCAAATATTTTGGTTCCATTGTTCTCCTTGTGGAGCTTCTGCCCTCTCCAGATTTTACTATTTCCCACTTCTTTCATAAGAATTCCTGCACTCTACCCAAGAGTTGGCCATAACTCTCAGCATCTGCTTTGATAGTCTTCAGGCCAAAGCCTTTCAGAGGCCCACTGTGGCAGGTTCCTAACTTGTTTCCTGTTTTCTTCTCCTTCTAATGTCCATCCTCTTTGTTTTTCAAGATGGAGATTGAATGTTTTAGCCAGAGTCCTTCCTCTTCAGTAGTTTCTTTTTTTTAATTTTATTTTTTTTCTTATCAGTTACATTTTATTAAGTCTGTATCCCAGCCTTATCCCACCCACTCATTCCCTCCCAGTCCCTCCCTCCCTCCCTCATCTCCACCGTGCCCCTTTCCAAGTCCACTGATAGGGGGGGACCTCCTCCCCATTCATCTGATCCTGTTTTATCAGGTATCTTCAGGACTGGCAGCAAAGCCCTCCTCTGTAGCCTAACAGGACTGCTCCTCCCTTGGGGGGTGGGGAGGCCAAAGAGCCAGTCATTCAGTTCCTGTTAGAAATAGTTCTTGTTCCCCTCACTTTGGGAAACCAATTGGTTACTGAGCTACCACAGCTACACCTGAGCGGAGGTTCTAGGTTATATCCATACATGGTCCTTGGTTGAATGTCAGTCTCAGAAAAGACCCTGTGCTCAGATAAATTTTGTCCTTTTGGAGCTCCTATCCTTTCCCCATCAGACTAACTCCCCTTCTTTCTTATGATTCCCTGTACCCTGCCAAAGGTTTGGTCATGAGTCTTTGCTTTGAAAACACTGTTAGTAAGAGTCTTTCAGATGCGCTCAGTAGACTCCTGTCATGCGTTCAATGCACATCCCATCAGTCTTTCTGAACAAGGATTGATCATCTTACCCCATGTCCGCTCTCTTGATTATTTTTTTTAGGTGTATAGATTTCATTATGTTTATCATATCTTATAGGTCTATTTGAGTGAGTATATACTGTGTTTATCTTTCTCCTTCTGGGATATTTCACTCAGAATGATCATTTCCTTAAGTGTTTCTCTGCCATTCGATATTCCTCTGTCGAGAATTCTCTGTTTAGCTCTCTTCCCCATTTTTTAATTGGATTACTTGGTTTGCTGCTTTTCAGCTTCTTTAGTTTTT